>JAENPR010002229.1:0-68266 GCA_018135685.1 Themeda triandra | reverse complement strand
TTTTCCGTCGGCAAGGGTTTGTTGAGCCCCTGTTGTTGTAATTTTTCTCTCTTTTCTCCCTTTCTATTTTTTTTCTTAACTTTCCTTTTCTTTTGTGATGTTATGGGTTGGCTGGGAGCTCGATGCGTTTGGGCTCCCTCCGAAGGTTCATTGTATGATAGTTGTTGTGATGTTGTAATATAAATTCAGCAGCTTGGAGTGTACGGAATGTGAATGATGTTTGGTGATGGGACTCAGATGATGAGACGTGCTGTTTTGGTTGTGGCGAGGTTCGCACTTGTTTCTGGCAAATGCAGCGATGCCCATTTTCCTTAGGCGAGGCTCGCGCTTATTCCTACAGAACGCAGCGACGCCCAATTTTCCTTAGGTGAGGCTCGCGCTTGTTTCTGCAGAACGCAATGATGCCCAATTTTCTTTAGGCGAAGCTCGCTCTTGTTTCTGCATAACAAAGTGGCTACCAATTTTCTTTAGGCGAGGCTCGTGCTTGTTTCTAAAGAATGCAGCGACGCCCAATTTTCCTTAGGCGAGGCTCACGCTTGTTTGTAAAGAACGCAGCGACGCCCAATTTTCTTTAGGCGAGGCTCACGCTTGTTTGTAAAGAATGCAGCGACGCCCAATTTTCCTTAGGTGAGGCTCACCCAATTTTCTTTAGGCGAGGCTCGTGCTTGTTTCTAAAGAACGCAGTGACACCCAATTTTCTTTGGGCGAGGCTCGTGCTTGTTTCTAAAGAACGCAGCGATGCCCAATTTTCCTTAGGTGAGGCTCGCACTTGTTTGTAAAGAACGTTGATGCCCAATTTTCTTTAGGCAAGGCTCGTGCTTGTTTCTAAAAGGCACCGTGTAGTTATGGATTGTTATGCGACTCAAGTTTTGACTCTTTATTTATGCAAGGCCAGTTGAGATTACATTCGCACGTTCATGTGTCAGGGCGCAGGGTTCCATTTTTTGGGTGACACTGCGAGGGTTGTGCTACCCATTTTTGGTCAGAGAAGCTATTGATGATGAACCTTGGCACTGGCAAAGTCGGCTGCGCCTGAGGCATGCGAGTGATGGGTGACGTTGTTGGATGTTGGGCGAATTTCCCCTCGAGTGCTGTGAGCAGCTTTTGTGTAGCGAGGGTTTTCCCAAGCTAGTTGTTAGGTGCGAGCTTCGCCTACTTTTGTTTTTCTACTGGCTTCGCACTTAGATGGTGTAGGCAGGAACTTTGATTCCTTTGGCGAAGTAGCAGTCAGGGGGATGTTACATTTTTTCTTGCGGTAATCCTCCTGGTTTTTTGTTGCTCTTTGAGTGCACAGCGGCTATCTATTTTGGCTTTTGCCCTATTGGGTGTGGCCTGAGGGCTCGCTAAGGCAGCGGTTACCACTTGGCTTGTGCTACTTGCGCCCATGAGGCTAGCTGACGCACTTGGTCTGGCTCTTATGTAGTTTCTTGCGATATCAACTGTGCGAAGGTTTGTCATTGGGTCTGGTGGTCTCTTTGCGATGGTTTGGTCTTTGCGGGGGTTTTGCTTTGGCCGGGGCATGTTGTGTTGGGGTTGTGTTCTTTGGTTTGTGTGTGGTGTTGTTTGGATGGGGGAGGGGGTTTGCTTTATAGGGTTGGGAGCTAGGATGGTGGGTGGGGGTATGAATGGATGTCTAATGGTTTTCGTTGAAGTGGTAGGTGGGGTTGGTGATTGCGCCTTGTATGGAGGTTGGCTTTTATGCCGATGGCCGTAATAAATTGTGGGGTTTCCTGTTAAGTGGGTTGTTGAGCTGTTGCCGTGCTGGGCGAAGGTACTCGTTGTGCTGGTTCGCCATGTTTCCCTTTTACTTTGGGAGAAGCGGAGTTTGCATGAACGAGCCCCTGGCGTTCTGAGCGAGGATGCTCGTTGGGTTAGACCTCCGTGCCTCTCCTTTTCTTAGGTAGAGGTGGAGTTTCCATAAATGAGCCCCTGGTGTTCTGAGCGAGGGTGCTCGTTGGGTTAGACCTCCGCGCCTCTCCTTTTCTTAGGCAGAGGTGGGGTTTGTGTGAATGAACCCCTAGCGTTCGAGTGAGAGTGCTCATTGGGTTAGACCTCTGCGCCTCTCCTTTTCTCAGGCAGAGGTGGGGTTTGCGTGAACGAACCCCTGGCATTCTGAGCGAGGGTGCCCGTTGGGTTAGACCTCCGTGCCTCTCCTTTTCTTAGGCAGAGGTGGAGTTTGCGTGAACGAGCCCCTGGTGTTCTAAGCAAGGGTGCCCGTTGGGTTAGACCTTCGCACCTCTCCTTTTCTTAGGTAGAGGTGGAGTTTGCATAAACGAGCCCATGGTGTTCTAAGTGAGGGTGCTTGTTGGGTTAGACCTCCACGCCTCTCTTTTTCTTCGGTAGAGGTAGAGTTTGCATAAACGAGCCCCTAGCATTCTGAGCGAGGGTGCTTGTTGGGTTAGACCTCCGCGCCTCTCCTTTTCTTAGGTAGAGGTGGAGTTTGCATAAATAAGCCCCTGACTTTCGGGGCGAGGGTGCTCGTTGGGTTACACCTTCGCATCTCTCCTTTTCTTAGGCAGAGGTGGAGTTTGCATAAACGAGCCCCTGGCTTTCTGGGTGAGGGTGCTCATTGTGTTAAACCTCCGCGCCTCTCCTTTTCTTAGGTAGAGGTGGAGTTTGCAATAAAAATTTGAAAGATAACTGAAGTTTGTAGCATGCCAACCCTTTGCGGGGCAAAATGTCAGCCGGCTCAATCCTTACCTCTGGGTGTGCTGATGAGGGTGGAGCAGCCTGCTTCACCTGTTTCAGCGGGGGTTTGACAGTTTGCATGGGGGAATAAATATTACATTTGGGAAGGCACTACCTCGTGAAAAACCTTGCGCCCCTTCACAAGGAAAAAGAGTGTAGCCTTGTTTGTTCAAATGTTTACAGAAGGAGAAATTAAAAGATTACAACTTGCGAGCGCTTGCTACATAACTGCTATGGGTAGAACTTGCGAAGGTCGTCGACGTTCCATGTGTGCGGTAGGTCGTTGCCTTCTGCATCCCGGAGGCGGAACAAGCCTGGTCTGACGGTTTTGATGATTACGAAGGGGCCAGTCCACTTGGGCTGGAGCTTTCCTGCCATCTTCATGTTCTATTTCCATATGAGAACAAGGTCACCCTCGCCGAGCTGGCGTGCCTTGACCTTCTTGTTTCTCCATCTTGTGGTTTCTTCTTGGTATCGGCGGAGGTTGTTCAAGCGCCGCATCGGGTTTCTTCGATGAGGTCTTTGATGAGGGCTTCATCCTGGGTAGGAGTGCCGAGGGTTGTCCTTGGTGAACGGTGTTGAAGCTCTTTGGGTAGGACAGCTTCTTCGTCGAAGAGTAGCCTGAATATGGTGATGCCCTGCAATCGGAGGTGTTGTGGGACCAGACCATCAGGGTTAGCTCGTTGACCCATTTGCCTCTTGGCCTATCACTCAGCATTTTGGATATACCCTCAAGAATGATGTCGTTTGCCCTTTCAACGAGTCTGTTTGATTGCTGGTGTCTAACTGATGCGAAGCATAGGTTTGTTCCTAGTTGAGAGCAGAAATCTCTGAACGCGAGGCTATCAAACTAGGTACCATTGTCGACGGTTGAGTTTCTGGGTACACCGAAGCGGCATATGATTTGTTGCCAGAAGAACTTTTGGACCGTCTGGGAGATCTTGGCATGTGGTCTGGCTTCGATCCATTTGGTGAAGTATTCAATGGCCACTACCGCGTAGCGGAGGTTCCCCAAAGCTATGGGTAGGGTGTCAATGATGTCCATAGCCCATCTCTAGAGCGGCCAAGTTGGGCAAATCATGGTAGTTGGAGCCCCTGGCCTGTTGCTATGGTGTGCGGCTAGCTGGCAACCCTCGCAGTGCTGGACTAATGTTGACGGGAAATAAGACCCAGTTCGATACACTCAAAACCCGTCAACAGTCCTCGATGGAAGGAAGATAAGCATCACATGAGCATATTTATCACTAATAAAGTTCCACTTGTACTCTTAGCTTGTGAACTGCAGGGAAGATGGAATTGAGCCCTGTGGGCCCCCAAATCTAGGTCGACCGACCTGGACATGGGTCCACTAGGGACTGACCTCCATGGCATGGTCCCTGCCATGCTCTAGGGAGACCTTCCCAACCCCTGGATCCAAGTGTGCCCCCTCTCAACGATCCAAACATTTGGCACATGGATCCATGGGTCCACATGGAAGCAAGCAAAGAAGTAACTGGACTCAACTTCGGACAACACTTCACGTGACAGGTGGGAATAGCACCAGGGAGCCATAAGTGGGCCAGGCACCCCAATGCCAGGTCGGCCGACCTGGCTTTGGTGGCCTGCCACCTGGCCTGGCCCCCCACTGACCTCAGGACCTTCTAGAAGGGGAGTGGGACCCACAGGTCAGCCAACTCTAGGTCGGCCGACCTGCATGTGGGCCCCTCCCAAGGTCGGTTGGCCCCAACCGACTTCCCACACATGTCCCATGTGTGGAATTCCCACTGCCATCCATCTAAGGCGGTTGGAAGGTCGGTGGATCCAAAGGTGGAGAAGGGAGGAGCACACGGATCAATGACGTGGCACCGGAGTAGCCCCTACTCCACCTCCTACTATAAATACCCCCTAGTCCTTCTCCTTAGAGCATCCCCAAATAGTGTTACAAGCTCAAGCTCTCTTGGGAGATCAAGTGTAGTGTTAGTCTAGTCTACAGTGGGAGTTAGAGTCGAGTCGAGCGAAGCTCGGGTCTCCAGAGTCGTCTTCTAGAGAGTCTGGTATAGCTCTTGTACCTTTTCTCTTATATTACATTCTTTATTAATATATAGTCTTTCCTTACTTTACTGAGTCTTTACTTTAAGTACTTACTTTGAGTATTTACATAGTGCATTACTATACTAGTATAGTAGTGTTGTGTCTTAGTCTTCTTAGTGTAGTTGTCTTAGTTAGATTAGTGTCTATAACACCTTGTGTGTGTTTCACTACCAACAAGGGCTAAGGCTATTTGCGTGATAGCTGAAGCCATAAGACTATTGTAGGCGAGGTGCTTAGGCTAGTGCTTATTAGTGGATGCAACCATTCAATGAATGCAAGCATTCATTGCTCTGACGTGTAATAGCGGGCGATAGTGAAGGTGACAACTCTGCGTTTCCCATTAGGCTCTATTCACTGTTAGGTTTGGTCTGTAGGGCACCCATTAAAGTAAGTTCCGCTTGGATAGGAGTTTTGTCTCCTATTGCAGTCGACCTCCCCTATCACACAAGACTGTTTAGATACTGGTCTAGTTGAGTCGTTACATTAGTAAGATTAGAACATAGAAGTAGAGTTAGATACATAGGAGTCCATACTCACTCGTTTTCCTCCCACCTAGCCAGCTACCTACCAGTTATCCTTGATTTATCACTCTTATCCATACAATTTACCCCCCTGTTAACACTGGTAACTTAGATTGAGTAGAACCACCACGGATGTCCATCCACCCATTTATTAGAGAAGTCTTAATCCGCTTTCCTTTGAGCGAACTACAAATCACGACACCGCGGATACTCACCCGGTCAAAGTGCTACAGCGGTACCTGTGCGCTTGCAGAGTTACCGATTGGCACGTCTTGCGTCATCCCTAGAGTCTAGCCTTGCTTAGCATTCCTAGAGCCGTTGCCTGAGGAGGAATTGTGACACCCTCTGGTGACAGTTCAGGCTTGCAGAAAGCATTGCTACCAGGTGCCACTCTTGTCACATTATCTTTACTCTAGTCGGTGTGCATTAAGATTTGCCAACAAGCATTTCTGGCACCGTTGCCGGGGAAAGCGTCGTACTAGGAATCTCTAATAAATTGGAATCCATGGTCTACTCTTAATCGAAGTATCCATTAGTGTTAGGGGCTTATCCTTCACTTGTCTTGTTTTTGTTGTCATTTATTAAGACAGTGCATGAGCGGTTTTCAATTGCCGTCAAACTTCGTTGAAGATCCTGAGCAATTGTTGAGGAGAACTAGACGTCGTCAAGTTCCTCCTCAGAGGTTCGTTTCGGAACCCGAACTGTTTGTGGAAGGAAAGTCCCGCACCAGTTGTTGAGGCAGTCATGGCTCAGAAGACCATCGCTGAGTTCTCATCCCCGTCAGCTGACTTTGTCGCTACGGGTCCGAACTTGAACTTGGGCGATGCGACCTTTGAACTCAAGCCTGCACTGATCAACATGGTCCAAGCAAATCAATTCTGTGAGAAGCCACATGAGGATGCCAATGCCCACCTCCAACACTTTCTGGAGGTGTGCAACACTTTCACCATCAAGAACGTCATGGCGGACGCCGTCCACCTTCGTCTATTCCCATTCTCGTTATTGGGAAAGGCGAAGCAGTGGTTTTACAATAACAAGAATGAAGTGACGACTTGGGACAAGTGTGCAAATGCCTTCCTCAAGAAGTTCTTTCCAGCGGGCAAGACCAGTGCCCTGCGTGGGAAGATCTCAAGCTTCCAACAAAAGTCCGACGAGACGATTCCCGAAGCATGGGAATGTCTCAATGAGTACATTCAGGCCTGTCCTTATCATGGGATAGACGAATGGCTCATCATTCAAGGTTTCTACCATGGGCTGACCGGCATAGCCCGTAGTCACCTTGATGCTTCCGCTGGAGGGGCATTCTTGGAACACAATGTCAAGGATGCCAAGGAGCTCATTGAAAAGATGGTTATCAACCAAGGTTGGAATGAAGAGCGCCTCCAGCCCAAGAAGAGAGGTGTCCACGCCCTTACTGAGGTGGACATGCTCTCCGCTAAGATGGACCTCCTGATGAAGAAGATAGAGGAGTCTTCCTCTAAGAAGGAAGTTGAGGCCATCCAGACCCCTACCACTGTCTGTGCTGTGGGCACTGACACATGGTGTGAAGTATGCGGAGGAGAAGATCACTCGGGCAACAACTGCCCTGAGACACAGGAGGAGGTGAACTACATCAACAACAACAACAACAACAACAACAACAACTTCAACAACGGGAACCGGCCCCAACAACAACAATGGAGTTCACGCCCCTTCTACCAAGGCCAAGGTATGAGTTACAACAATAATAATTCTGGCAATTCTTTTGGTAACCAGCCTTCGCTTAAAGAACTTGTCTTTGGTCAAATTAAAATCAATGATGGTCTTAATAAAAGAATGATGGCTAATGACAAGATCTTAGAAAGTCTTAGTGAGAAGATGGATAGCTTTAATTCTGCTATGAAAAACCAGTTGAGCTTTAATAAAACGTTAGAAAGCCCAGTTAGCTCAATTAGCAGCAGCTGTCTCGGCCCTGTTGAGGACCCTGTTGAGGGTGTCAGGCTAGTAAACACGAGGTTCGGTAAGCCTCAGTCTCGTTCTGTTCGGGTCACGGTGGATTCACCGTTTATCCCGAAGAAGGAAGATCCTGGCATGCCGTCCATCAACTGCCAGATTGGACCATAGATCTTTGACAATGCCTTCTACGACCTTGGATCTAATGTCAACATCATCTCCAAGGTAACTTATGATAACCTGTTAGGGGCCCTTTGCACCCCACATATGTGCATTTGCAGATGGCAGATCAAACCATCCGGTTTCCCGAGGGGCTGGCACGGGACATCTTGCTCAGAGTCAAAGATGAATATGTCCCTGTCGACTTCCTGGTACTGGACATGGGGTCCAACGTCGATGTCCCGCTCATCCTGGGACAACCATTCCTGAACACGGTGGATGCCACCATCTACATGGGGGCTGCCCAGATCCACATGCAGTTCAACGAATGGAGGGTGAGAGTGCCTTTCAATGGTTTTAAAGCTAACATGCAGGGACAGGCACCCCAGAAACCTCGTCGCCAACACCACTGAAGGAAGAACACTAAGACTGCTAAGTCAGCCAAAAAGGCTGAAGTGAAAGAAGAACCCGCTGAGCCACAAGCCGAAATCAAGCAAGTATGGTGGAAGAAGGAGACACCTTCACGGCCCCCATCTCCGGGACCGACTGAGGTGTCCATGGAATGAACCTGACAGAGAGGTCCTGCTCTATGGACCTAAAACATGGAGCCCTTCACTGACCAGGTATGTTAGTAGTTATCTCATATCTACTTCTTGCATTCAAATTCTGCATTTCCCTTTCAATTGCATGTTTACTTTCAAAACTGCATATTTTGTTCCGACAAAATAACTTAGACATAGGTAATAAAACTTGAGAAGAGTGATTAGAGAAAAGTTGAGCTGGTGGGGCCAACTTGGCCAGGTCGACCGGCCTGTCATATGGGTCCACCACCTCTCTCTTCACTCTGGCTAGAAGCAGGGATCCAAGGAGCAGCATTGGATGCCCTGGGGCTCCAAAGCCCAGGTCGGCTGACCTAGACTTGGTGCCACCAAGCACCCTGCTGCCTCCCAATGATGACAACTAAGGATCCTATGCCTACCACACTAGCTAGAATTCGAGGAGAGATGGTCCATTGCTCATGACTTTAGCTTGGGATGCCACTTTAAGCATATTGGATGCTTTAGGGAACATGCCACCAGCCAAAACCAGCATAGGGAGCAGCAATGCATGCAAAAGTATCCCCATGGTCCATGGGAATCACATTGATGCTTGTCTCCACTTTTGCTTTCTCCTTTTCTCTTTCATCAAACACTAGACTTAGGAATCCGAAGCAACCAGCAGCAACTTTGGACCAGGACCACCACCACCTTTACCAGACAACCCAACATGACATGACCAAAGTGGTGGGGGCAAAATTCTTGGTCGGCCAACCAAGGATTTGGTCCAAATTTTGTGACTTTTTGCAAGCGCAAGGCTAGATTCCTTGTCCAAAGTGAGAGCATGCTTCATAGGGGCCAGATGTTGGTCGGCCGACCTGCCCTTGGGCTGGTTTGGCCTTGCCCATTCACCCCTATAAATAGCACAACAATGTGAGCTCAATACCACACCACAACCAGCAGAATCATCTCAAGCTCACTTGGCCTTCTCTCTTCCCTTTAGTGTTTCAAGCCTTCTCAATCTTAGTGTAGTAGTAGCCATAACCAAAAACCCAAAAATATTTCCCTTTCCTTAGTAGTAGTTATAAACCCAAAAACCCAAAAATATTTCCTTCTCATAGTAGTGTAGTAGGAAGCTTGGTCTCGTTTGTTCACTTGTTAGCTAGCATGAAGAAGTACTTCCTCAAAAAGATTGGCAAGAAGAAGGCCGAGGGCTCGTCTTCGAGCTCTCACCATTCCAGGAGTAGGAGCTATGAGAGGGAGGAGGAGGAACAAGTGCACCATCTTGAGCCTACCATCATTCCTGGCAGGATGATGGAGCCTCTTAACAACCTCATGCTCACCCATGAGGAGTTAGGGAAGCTCTACACCCTTCGCACTTGTGGCTTCCAGCACACCGCTCTCTTCGATCAACAACTCCTCGACCAATCAGGTATGAGCACCGACTTTGCTAATGTTTTCAGTGCCATTGGTTGGGTTTCATTTTGGCAAATCCCTGAATTTGGCATAGAATTGCTCACCCAAGAATTCATGTGCACACTAAAATCAAATGATGAGGGGATAGACTTTCGCATGTTCAATGAGGATTATAGTCTGTCTTCGAGTGAATTGAGCATTACGCTAGGCTTTGCCCATAATTGCATAATAGACATAGATGAAGCTCTAGCGGGTTTTGACTTTGCTAAATTTTGGAAATCAATTTCTGGCTCCAATGATTGTTCTGATCCTAGACCTTGACACATCCATAATCCAACCTTGAGATTTTTGTACTACTGGATCGTAGTCACACTGTTCCCTGGCACTAGCATACAAAACATAGGCAGTGATGAATTGCAACTCCTTTATGCCATGGTTAATCAAATCAAGTTTGCACCTGTTAAAATGCTAGTACATTTTTGGGAGACCTCTATTGCTCAAGAAAAAGCCATAGGTTTTACTTCGTTTATAACTAGAATTGCTGAAACCATGGGTTTGCTCGAGGGGAAGGTAGTCGAATACATCGCTCGTGATAGAACTTTTATAGATGAAAGCATGCTTACACGAGTTGGTTTACTCAAAAGAGGCCCAAGAGGTGGACTTAAAATGATTTATGAACATCATGCACTCGAAGTCCCTCTCCCTAATGAGAGACTTTGGCTGCATAATGTTTCAACATTAAACATATGGCTAGATACAAGGGAAAGAGCCTACCCAGTTGCCGGGACGGACAGGATGACGAGACCACAAGCCCGTGCTACCCAAGAGCAAGCCGGCCCTTCTCATACCGCACCACAAGAGGAGGAGGAGGTGAGCTCCACGCACATGGGGGCACCTTCTCACTCCAGGACACCTTCGGGAGCACACACCCCTCGCCCTCGTGGTAGAGGGAGGCGCCAGCCACAGCCCGACATGGAGACGCTCATCAACGACGTGGAGAACATCAACATCGGGCAGCAGGCCACGTTGCAACTCATGCAACAAAACTTGGAAATGGCCCAAGGTCTCCAAACGAAAGATCGAGTACCAATGGAACCAAGGTGGGGATGGCAGCCACCACGGTGAGCAAGAGACAAGCTTGGGGGGAGATTCTCTCCCACTAAGGTAAGTTTATCCAAGGTGAGTTTCCAACCCCTCTATTTTAATTCTTACTTTATTGCATTTTAATTATTGCTTTCTTGCATCTAAAAAAATCCAAAAATATTTATTTGCTTTTATTTCTCTTTGTATATATGCTTCATGTGTGCTAGTCTTCCTATGGAAATGATGATGAAATTGCTAGTTAATGTTTCTCTTGTGCTTGTTTACAACTTAGCATTTCTCCAAGTATGGATTACTTGGCATTTTTAACCATCATGAACTTGATCACTTAGTGGGTTGCAAGTGCTAAAACAAAGTCTAAGTTGTTGTGAGATATGAGATAGTTGAGATAAGAGCTCTATACTATTGTTCTAAGCACACATGATTGCCAGAGAATCTATTTTGAAATGAGTAAAAACTTAATTGTTCCTCAATGGTGTTAAAATTCCTACCACGGCCATATATGCTGTGCATATCAAAAGCCTTCTACATAAGCTACTCGCTTCCATTGAGTATCGTTAAGTCTTGTAGAACCTGTGTTAGAGGTTTATCATACTCCTAAGATCAAGATTACACAAACCACCAAATATGCTATCTCTAATCCGGAGGTACGCAACCGTTCATATGCTGCTTCTACCCTGGAAGTACGCATCTTCATTCATACCATTACCTTTGTGCTGCATCTACACTGGAAGTACGCACCTCCATTTCCATCATCATCATCAAATGGGTTGCCCCATGTTTCAAATGTTAGAAACTCTCTCTAAGTTATCAATTGTTAGGTGAGACACATCCCAAAAAGGCTAGGCATCTACTCCATAGATTCCTTACTTCCTTAAAAAGAGAGAGAGAGAGAGAGAGAGCTAGCCTTGTCTCAATAGGAAGTAGAGAGAGAGATAGAATCAAATGAAGGAGCAACCTCATCCAGCATACATCTACCATTTTTCCCTTACCTTACCATCCATCACATTCCATCATAACATTCATTTCATTTCCACATCTTGATCTGGGGGTATGACATCTCTCTACTTAGGTCCAAGTTTCTTAACTTGACAACATATGCACTGCGAGTATGCTATTCCTTGCCATACCTACTTTAAGCTCCACATAAAGCCTTATTAGAGGTAGGATGTCTTGGAAAGGCAAACACTTGATGAGCCTTGGTGAGGATTCATACACCACCTGAGTGACTTGAGAGAAAACCATATGAGGAACATTAAGATTTCTTTTGAAAACTTATCAAAACCTCTGGCATGAAGCTTGCTAAAAGAATGAGAAAAGTAGATGCTCTAGTCAACGCTGTTCTGTCTCTCAACATCCCAAGACTAAGTTAATGCCATAAGCCCCATGAGTGCTAAAGGGACATTGGTGTGTTAACAGTGCTACTTTTTCCATTCAAGGAGAAGTCCTTTGTTGTGCACTTAGTACTATTGAGATGTTAACTTAGTAACAATACCTGATCCAATCGAACCAAGTCTTGATTGTTTGCTCGAGACGAGCAATGGTTAAGCTTGGGGGATCTTGTTGACCGGAAATAAGACCCAGTTCTATACACTCAAAACCCATCAACAGTCCTCGATGGAAGGAAGATAAGCATCACATGAGCATATTTATCACTAATAAAGTTCCACTTGTACTCTTAGCTTGTGAACTGCAGGGAAGATGGAATTGAGCCCTGTGGGCCCCCAAATCCAGGTCGACCGACCTGGACATGGGTCCACCAGGGACTGACCTCCATGGCATGGTCCCTGCCATGCTCCAGGGAGACCTTCCCAACCCCTGGATCCAAGTGTGCCACCTCTCAACGATCCAAACATTTGGCACATGGATCCATGGGTCCACATGGAAGCAAGCAAAGAAGTAACTGGACTCAACTTCGGACAACACGTGACAGGTGGGGACAGCACCAGGGAGCCAGAGGTGGGCCAGGCACCCCAATGCCAGGTCGGCCGACCTGGCTTTGGTGGCCTGCCACCAGGCCTGGCCCCCACCGAACTCAGGACCTTCTAGAAGGGGAGTGGGACCCACAGGTCAGCCAACTCTAGGTCGGCCGACCTGCATGTGGGCCCCTCCCAAGGTCGGTTGGCCCCAACCGACTTCCCACACATGTCCCATGTGTGGAATTCCCATTGCCGTCCATCTAAGGCGGTTGGAAGGTCGATGGATCCAAAGGTGGAGATGGGAGGAGCACACGGATCAATGACGTGGCACTGGAGTAACCCCTACTCCACCTCCTACTATAAATACCCCCTAGTCCTTCTCCTTAGAGCATCCCCAAATAGTGTTACAAGCTCAAGCTCTCTTGGGAGATCAAGTGTAGTGTTAGTCTAGTCTAGAGTGGGAGTTAGAGTCGAGTCTAGCGAAGCTCGGGTCTCTGGAGTTGTCTTCTAGAGAGTCTGGTATAGCTCTTGTACCTTTTCTCTTGTATTACATTCTTTATTAATATATAGTCTTTCCTTACTTCACTGAGTCTTTACTTTAAGTACTTACTTTGAGTATATTTACTTAGTGCATTACTATACTAGTATAGTAGTGTTGTGTCTTAGTCTTCTTAGTGTAGTTGTCTTAGTTAGATTAGTGTCTATAACACCTTGTGTGTGTTTCACTACCAACTGGGGCTAAGGCTATTTGCGTGATAGCTGAAGCCATAAGACTAGTGTGGGCGAGGTGCTTAGGCTAGTGCTTATTAGTGGATGCAACCATTCAATGAATGCCAGCATTCATTGCTCTGACGTGTAATAGCGGGCGACGGTGAAGGTGATAGCTCTGCGTTTCCCATTAGGCTCTATTCACTGTCAGGTTTGGTCTGTAGGGCGCCCATTAAAGTCAAAGGTCCGCTTGGATAGGAGTTTTGTCTCCTATTGCAGTCGACCTCCCCTATCACACAAGACGGTTTAGATACTGGTCTAGTTGAGTTGTTACATTAGTAAGATTAGAACACAGAAGTAGAGTTAGATACATAGGAGTCCATACTCACTCGTTGTCCTCCCACCTAGCTAGCTACCTAACAGTTATCCTTGATTTATCACTCTTATCCATACAATTTACCCCCCTGTTAACACTGGTAACTTAGATTGAGTAGAACCACCACAGATATCCATCCACCCATTTATTAGAGAAGTCTTAGTCCGCTTTCCTTTGAGCGAACTACAAATCACGACACCGTGGATACTCACCCGGTCGAAGTGCTACAGCGGTATCTGTGCGCTTGCAGAGTTACCCATTGGCACGTCTTACGTCATCACTAGAGTCTAGCCTTGCTTAGCATTCCTAGAGCCGTTGCCTGAGGAGGAATTGTGACACCCTCTCTCTGGTGATAGTTCAGGCTTAAAGAAAGCATTGCTACCAGGCACCACTCTTGTCACATTATCTTTACTCTAGTCGGTGTGCGTTAAGATTTGCTAACAACTAACGAGGCTGTGTCGTTGAGTGTGGTGGGCCAGTAGAAGCCTTGTCTAAAGACTTTGCCGACCAGTGCCCTGGGGCCATTGTGGGATCCACAAATGCCCTCGTGAATTTGTTTCAGGATGGCCTTGCCTTCGTTGGCACTGACACATTTGAGGAGTGGAGCTGTTACCGAGGCCTTGTATAGTTCTTCATTTATGATTTTGTACCCTCGTGCCTTCGTGCTGTTCTATTGTCGTCTTCCTTGGTTTTGGGCTCGTAATGCCCCATGAGATAGGCGATGATTGGAGCTTGCCAATCCTCACTCTGGATGGCATTTATGTACTTTGGAGACTTAGTTGGCTGCTCGGTAGCTGGTGAGTGGAGGGTTTCATAGAAAACGTCCGGAGGTAGGGTCAGAGCTTGCGTTGCAACTTTGGCTAGTTCGTCTGCCTCGCGGTTCTCACTGCGAGGGATGGCCTTGGTTGTGATGCCCAGGGAGGCGTTTTCAAGCTTGCGAATGTATTGTAGGTATTTCTGGAGCTCTGGCTCCTTTGCTCGGTAGCTTTTTTTTGATGTCTCCTGCGATGACCTGGGAGTCGCTGCGTATCTCATTTTGATGCCGGAGCATGAGGTGAGGATTGCTGAAATCCCTGCGCCGAATGCTCCACATGCTCCGTCTGTGTGCACTATCTAGAGAGGGTCTACGATGGTTGGCGTGTTGTGAACATCGGGGGTCCAATTTGTGATGAAGTCAGCTAGGGTTTGAGACTTGATGGCTGTTCTACCCATGAAGTGGATCACATGGTCGCTCAGCTCGGTTGCCCATTTGGCAATTCTCCCTACGGTCTCTGAATTTCTAAAAATGTTGTCAAGGGGGTAGTTCGAGGGTACAGTTATCTCATGTGACTGAAAATAATGCTTGAGTTTCCTGGCAGCCATGACCCCAGCGTATGCCACCTTCTCGAGCTCAGTATAGTGCTTCTCGGGGCCTTCGAGGTTCTTAGAGATGAAGTAGATTGGGAGCTGCTTTTTCTGGTGCTCACCCTAGGATTCTATGACCAAGACTGCGCTTACTGCATGTGGCAAGGCTGTAACATAGAGGAGTAGTGGTTCACAGGGTGTTGGGCTAATGAGGGTTGTGAGGTTGATGAGGTATTTCTTGAGGTCGTCGAAAGCTTTCTGCTGAGGAGGGCCCCAATTGAATGGCTCGGTGCTTTTTAGCACCTCGAAGAATGGCAACCCTTGCTTCGCTGAGCATGATATGAATCAATTCAGCGAGGCTAGTCGTCCTGTGAGGCGTTGGGTGTGTTTTCTCGAGGTTGGCAGTGTCATGGTGAGAATGGCGTCGATTTTGTTGGGGTTGGCCTCGATTCCTCTAGCTAACATGAGGCATCCGAGTAATTTTCCTTTGCTGACCCCAAGGATGCATTTCTCAGGGTTAAGCTTGAGTTTGGCTTTGCGAAGTTTGGTAAAGACTCTGGTGAGGTCATCTATGTGATTACTCTTAAGCTTGCTCTGCACAACGATGTCATCTACAGATGCTAAGACTGTATCGTCATCCTCAAACACCTCTGCTGTCATTCAGGTGAAGGTTGACCTGGTGTTGCATAGACCTTTGGCCATTCTTCGAAAACAATAGGTGCTGAAAGGGGTAATAAGCTTGTTTTCTCCTCATCGTCTTGGTTCATCTAAATCTAATGGTACCCCAATAAACAGTCGAGTAAGGATATGAGCTCGCATCTGAAGGGTGCGTCGACGAGGGTACTGATTCTTGGGAGGAGAAAGTTATCCTTCGAGCAGGCTTTGTTCAGGCTGGTGAAATCAACACACATTCTCCATTTCTTGTTCTTTTTCTGCACTAGTACAACATTTGATAGCCAGGTGGAGTATTTGATAGGGTGGATGACCCCCGCATCCAACGAGCACTTTGGACCTCTGCCTTGGTGGCCAACTTTCTTTCCTCTGACACCTTGCGAAGCTTCTGCTTAACTGGGGGGATTTTATTGCTGATGTTTAGGTTATGCTCAATCAGTTTCCTATCGACGCTGCGGAGGTCCTCGGCTGACCATGCGAAGGTATCGTTGAAGTCTCTGAGGAACTGGATTAGTTGAGCCTCGGTCTGTTTGTCCAGTAGGGCGGAGATGGTGACTAGCTTCTGGCTGTCATTTGGGAAGAGTTGCACCTTTTTTGTTTCTTCGACTGGCTGGGCCCGTGAGGGTTTGATCGAATTGTCTTCGGTGGTTCTTTTTCTTTTTGCTTTTTCTCTTTCTTGAGGCAGTGTACATTTTTCTAGCCTAGAGTGGCATAATTTTCTGCAATTCTTGTGGTGGTCTGATTGACGTAGACTGCGATGATGCCCCTTGGCTCAAGAAGCTTCATATAGAGATAGCCGGGGTGTAGTACGGCGCTGAAGATGTTAGTGACCCCCTCGGCCAAAGATTGCATTGTAGTTGTAGTACATGTCTATGATGTCGAAGGTAATCTGCTCTGTGCGAGGGTTGACTCTGTCTCCAAACGAGACTGGCAAGGTGATCTTCCCTATTGCTTTGACTTGTTGGCCTCCGAACCCAAAGAGAGGGTTGTCGGCCGGCTGTAGCAGCTTTCTGTCTAACTTCATGTTCTCGAAAGTGGAGGTGAAGAGGATATCTACGGAGCTCCCAGTGTTGACTAGGATTTTTGTTACTGTCCACCCAGCTATGTTGGTCTCTATGACCATTGCATCGGTGTGGGGGTAGTCCATGAGTTTCATGTCGGAGCTGTCGAAGGTAATCGGCACGTGTGACCAGTGTGCGTTACGGTGCAGACCCTCGGTCACTACATGGTGAACTCGCCTGAAGTGCTCTTTGCGCTGTCTCTTGTTGCTATGGTCTTCATTCGAGCCTCTGAATATGGCGAGAATAACTCCATACGTGGAGGTTGGGTTGTTGATTGTTTGGGTTTCGCGGGTGCTATGCTCTTGCTTGATTGACGGCGGTGCGGTCAACGCCAGCAACGGGGGTGGGGGTGGTAGGGCAGGGGCCTGCGGCTGATGTTGCGTTGGCGTGGGTGGGTGAGTTACTATGTATTGCTACGAAGCTTGGCGTGGTTGATACTACTGGTCGTAACCGTAGTGAGTGAAGGTTGGGTGGTTTTTTTGGTGAAAAGCTGGGTAGTGGAACTGAGGGTGGGCGGGGGTTGCGTAGTTGATGGGGGTGAATTGGTAGTGTTGATTCTACGAGAGTGGGGGTGGTTTCCTAGTGTTGTTGATGAGCTTTGGGGTAGCGGAGGAGCTCTGTTCTGTCTCTTGGAGTTCTTTTCCTTTGGCAAAGTATACGCATTGCTTGGTGGTGTGGCCGTTCTCTGGCCCTCAGAAATGGTAGTACAGCTTTGCTGGTTCTCTTTGTCTTGGGTTGCTCGGGTGAGGCCTTTGATCTCTTTGCTGCGTGGGTTGCCTTGGCGGTGGTGGCTGCTGCTGTCTTGGTTGTGCCAGAGGTGTGCTGTCGATGGTGTTGATCGTGATCGGCTCTGGGTGACGATAGTTGTTGCGCGGAGGTTGGCACTGAGGTTGGTGTAGTGGGGGCCTGAGGGCCTCGGTTTTCACACGGTGGTCCGTGTCTGCTCTGATGTATTTCTCCACGACCTCGTATAGTTCCGCTATGGTCTTGGGGTCTCTTCTTGAGAGCTTTGATGAGCAGGGTCCGGGTTGTATACCGCTGACTGTTGCCAGGATGAGAACCTCGTCTGTGATGCCGGGGATTCTGTTCTTGGTTTGGATGAGCCTCGCCACCAGTCGTTCAATGCCTCACTGGGACCTTGTCTATAGTTGAAGAGCTCGATAGCTTTGATGGTTGACTTGCTGACGCCTTTGAAACTTGTGCAGAGTTTCTCATGGAGGTTTGCCCATGAGTTGATGGACCCCAGCAGGAGATGGCTGTACAGGACTGAGCGACATCCCTGGCGACGATTACGAAGGCCTTGGCCATAGTATCCTCGTTTCCTCCTGCTGAGGCAATGGCTACCTCATAGGTCATGACAAATTGGCAAGGCTCTGTGTGCCCATCATACCACGGGAGGTGCTAGAGACTGAACGAAGGTGGCTAGTCGGTGGTTTGGAGTATTTGAGAGAGCAGTGATTTGGGATCGTAGATGAATGCTCACGGCCTGCAAAGCTGCTGGGCATTTTCGCCATCATGTCCCTGCGGATACACCTGGTGGATGCGGAGGTTGCGCTCTGGGTTTTGCGAAGGTGGAGGGGGTGGCGGTGGGTGCCGAAGGTTTGGGTCCTATTGGTGCTGCACTACTTGTTCTAGTCTTGGCTCGTTCACTTGAGGGTTTTCTGCGTCGGCTCTTGCAGAGTTCCTCTCAGGCCACGCCAGCCCTCTACCTGATGGTTCTTATCCTGAGTTGCCTATCCAGCTCGGCCAGCTGCCTCTTCCTTTCCTAGATTTGTTCGTTGAGTTGGGAGAGGACTTCAAGACCCTGAGCCTCTTCGTCTTCATCTTCGGTAAGACTGTCGGATCCTCTACCGAAGGTATGGCGGTGAATTGGGGGTGGCTGCAGAACTGGTTCCCTTATGATGGAGGCGCGTGCGAGCGCAGCGCTCTAGTCTGTGTGCAAACCCTCGGGTAGTCTAGTGGCTAGATATGCGATGGCTCCTGAGCCACCGGGGGTGGCGGCGCTGACATCCGCTGGTGGTGGTTGCTCTTGGTTGTTTGCGAAGGTGCCCTGCCCAGAGCCCGCCATCTTTGGCCTAGGTTATGTTCGATTCCCACGAACGGCGCCAATTGTTGGTGTCACTCCTACCCTTCGACCCTCGCTCGGCTCAGGAGGGTAGAGGACGAGGGTTTACCATAGGAGTAGGAGTAAGGGCAAGCCGGGATTAATGTCGAAGGTTTATGGGTCATGGGCAATAGTCAAGCGAAATAAACAGCAAGCAATAATTCCTTCTCATTCAGGAAAAAATCCCCAATTTACATTGTGCCGGCCCCTGGTCTTTATAGGGCATACCAAGGGTCACGGTCTTTTTACATTAGGGTCTGAACGATCGCACGACGATACGAGGGTCGCTATAAGCCGCTAACGTTTTAGCGACCGATGTATAAGTCGCCGTAAGTGGCGTCGCTATAAGTCTATAGCGTCCGATCGGGTCTATAGCGACCGATAGTTGGACACAAAATCTATAGTGACCGATGATCTGCCGCATGTTTTAGCGACCGATGGTTTGAGGGTATAAAACTTTTTAGCGACCAATAATCCATCCCTATGAACTGGCACGATTATATAATTAATTTCACATTATACCATATAACTTAAGACTTGTCTAGCATCTATACAAATTCACAGTACACATCAACCACATAATAAACAGATCTCATAACAATTGTACATACTTTGGATAAATTCTACAAGTCACCTACCACACAGCCCATGAACTTCTAAAGAGTTCACTCTAGAGGCAATACACCATAGCAACCCCACGGTTAGCAAGTAGCAACCCAAAAACTACAAACAAGGAACACATCTGGCCACTCATGCCTATTAATCTACCTTGCATGAGGACTCCCAATAGCTTGTTGACACCATCAAGCATGATGTTGCACCTCCCAGAACTACATGCCTGAAAATCCAGATTCAATCCAATATAAACAGACTGGCTTTGAGCTAAGGATCTAATGGGATAAACATTGCACAATGCATGAACACATCATGAAAAATGAAGATTGTGTTACTAGCAATCTCAAGCCTTGCTCACAATTTCAGCATTTATTTTCTAGTACTTTCAAGAACTAAACAAAAGTTGAAAACCAAAGGTTGAAGCTTTCTTTCAATGCCAACTCTAGAAACATACTAGACTAGATCTTTGCATAATTTGAAACATAAAGGTATCAGGCAATAAATGACATTATAATTCTTGGACCATCCAAAATGTGTGCCTGACTGGCCTTGTCTTGATCATGGTAAACCATTTCTAGTGACTATATTTGTTTAGTCATTGACATCGATCTAACTTAATAAGGCTGAGTAGTTATTTCTCTTCTAGACAAAATAGTATGGATTTGATCTACGTAGATTTGTTTGTCATAACATTTAGGACAGAGATATTGTAATTGGCTCATCATATCAGTTAGAATAGAGGAAATGTTTATTCAAAATTACCATTTGCTCAAACATAACAATGCTAACTATTAAGGTGGTCGCACGTGAGGAAACTACCTTGCAGCTGCGAGAGTTGCTGCCACACACCTTTCCTGCACAAGAACCACACTGGCCATTGTGTCAACCTTGCCTCTGCAGTTCAGTAAATGGCACAAGTTCAGTAAAATAGCCTAGAGGTAAACAAGACATTTTTTTATATGGATCTGTTCATATGTTGGCTTCCTGGTGACTATCCAACATCACGCACACCCCCAAGGCCTCCCTCCCACCTGAACACAAAACAACATAGTGCACACATCAAGTTAATTACAGGAATTGTATATAGGTAAAAACACAGATAAAGATGGCTACACTGTTTAATTATCTGCTGCTTCAAACTAGATTCCTATGCCCTTTTCCCTTACAGAGACACTGCAGCAGTCTATTCTGCAGGCAAAGAGTACTCTATATTCACTCATTGTTATGATGTCAACTAAGAGGAACAAGGTAGCATCCTTGCTGAATGTAAATCAGTTACAGGAACTATGCATCAAAACAGTGACAGGTGAAGTGATTTTAGTAATACTGTAGACTTGGCTGGTATATACAAACAACTTCAGAGAAAATTGGTACACCACATAGTATATAAGTCTCTAGACTGCAGTCTCTTTGAGCCTCCCAACAATAAGAAGACCATATGATTTCTACTTGCTGTGTCACACAAGTTTAACATGGACTGAAATTCACTAACCATCAAAATAATCATTTTAAGACCAACACATGCTGCTGCTCACTTGAAATGAAAGCCAGCCAGTTGCTGCTGGTATGCAAGAGATGAGATGATAAATTTTCTTCTCACCTTCAAGATTTGCTTGCACAACAGCAAAAATGCAGATTGGCAGATCCTTGCCTTTTTTTATCAGTATCAAGTCTTCCTTGCAAAAGTCAAGATCTTCTACCCATGTTTGAATCTGAAATGTGCATATCAGAAATACAAATTACATTAGTTACTACAGCCATAATTAATCAAATAGCTCATAGCAGAAGTCACAAATCTAACAGACTTCATTGAAGAACACATTCTTTTCATTTGACCAGACTATCATGTTACTATAATTTTAGGAAAAACATATTAAAAACGAGTTAAACATGTTATGTGGCATTTCTTATGTAAAATGATTTCTATTTGTTGCTGACTACATTTTGACCAGCTGGCTGCTGTGGTATAGGTCGATTGAAACCATGGCGTAGCCCAATGTCATTTGTAATTATCGTCTCAAACTTTCACATAACAGGGAATAGTCAAGGTTCACACACTTAACACAGAACTTTACTAACTGAAACAAGATAAAATAGTACAAAATCTCTTCCTAATATCCGAGTCTATGGTAGAGCTACCCTATGCTTTCACGGCGTCGCCTAGGCGACGCCTTGGCGTCCGAGCGTTATTTGAACCTGGGCGTCGAGCTCGCCGCGAGGAGGGCGCGTATGGCGTCGCCTTGGCGCAATAGGCGTCGCCTAGTCGTCGAATCTGCTCAGGCGGACGCCGCGCGTCGGGTAAAAATCGCGTCCGCAGGGTGGAAAACGCCACGCGCGGGGGGAAAAACAGAGGAGAGAGGGCGGGAAAGGAGCTGTGCGACTGGCGCGCACGGGGAAAGAAGTGGCGCCACGCCTAGACCTCCCGCGAAAAACTCCCGATTCCCCACGGAGTCAGTTGAGAGAGGGAGAGGGAAAGGAAGGAGAGAGAAGAAGAGAGGAGAGGGCAGCAGCGCACCTCAAATCGGCGTTGGCGGCGGCGCATGCCACTGCCCGGGCCGCGCGAGGCCGCCCGTCCGCGCGAGTCCGGCCCCGTCCGCGCGCCGTCTGTCCGGGTGAGTCCGGCTTCATCCGCTGCGAATCGAGATCGAGTCCGGCGCCATCTGCTTCCGCGACCTCCGATCGATTCCACCGTCCGCTTCCGCGACTCGGCTTCGCGCTCCATACGCCGCGGCCCCGCGGCTGACTCCGCCCTGTCCCCAACCGCGATGCCCCCCACCGGATCCGCCCGTTAGCGGCTCTCTCACAGCATCAGTGCGTGCTTTCCCTCTCTTCCAGTCTTGTTTGCTCTTCCCAGTCTTCCTCCTTCCTCTGCTCTGCTGTGTACGCCTCTGCTCTTCCTTTCATCTGCTCCTACTCTGTTCTGTCTTTCCTCTGCTCCTGCTCTGCTCCACTGGTTGCTTGCTATTTGTGGCTGCTATGGATGATGTTGAGTTGTTGATTAGAGATTTCAGATCAGCACTTATGCTACTTATATTTATTTTGCACTAGCAGTGCTAGTAATTAAGTTATGTTATGTCACTAGAGTCTAATTTGCTACTTTATGTTGTGTCTTGTTACTCTACCAGCACTATTTATTATGGTATTATATGTATGATTTGCTTCTGATTTCTAGTGGTATTATGTATTAATATGTTTGTATGGCGTCGCCTCGCCTAGCGCCTTAAGCGCCTAGGCGTCCCGAAGGGGGTCGGTCGCCGTAACTCGCCTTACCGCCGTGAAAACATAGGAGCTACCCTTTCAAAAAAGTCTATGGTAGGAGCTCACAATTTTAACTCTCGACTAGTGCAGTTTTTTTTGTCACTATCTAACTGTGAGGCTATCATTATCAATGTATGAGTCCAACGTCAAGCTGGTTTAAGATCAAAAACCAACTCTTTGTGTAAATCGACAGAAACCAACTCTTTGTGTAAATCGACAGAACACATGTTCTGCTATAGGAAACTCCAGAGTAGAAAACTGGAAACTCTTTGTTTACTGATATATGTAGAAAATCTTTCGTGGCCAACCTTAACAAGACTACCAAAGATTTATTTAGTTCTCTCCAAATTAGAAAGCAAGCTTCAGATGCTAAAGAAAATAACAACTCTTCAGATTGTTGGTTAAGTTACCCAAATGAGATAACTTCTAAACAGGAACCTAGCACTTCCCAATCCACTATATTACCAAGGCAAAAACTAATTTCAGTAGCACTGCAGACCCATCTGAATATCTGATAAATTAGCAGAGTATGGAATTTAGGATTTTCAGTTAGCCGAACAGTCTTTTCTCACCTCACCTTTTCCTCCCTGCCCGGCTTCTCATCTCAGCCTTGCTGCACCAGATAACACCCAAGTTCCCCAAGAACACCAGATTTTATTCCACAGCGCTCCTATCTCCTAGTGTTTCATATTTAGTGCTTCAGACATTAGTACCTGCTACTTCGTGAGTGGGGGCAACTGGCGTACGTACTCAGCAATGGAGGTAAGGGAGTAGCTGCTATATGGATCTGCCAACAGCGTCGAGGCCAGCTGCCAGGATCTGGAGGCAGCCAGCTGCTATAGTATTTAGCGCCCAGACATCATCCTAATATGGATCTGCCCCTCCCGTACATACTCAGCAATGAAGGAAGGGAGCAGCTGACGGGGAGGGAAGGGAAGAGAACGAGTACCTGCTCGTGTATGTTGCTGTTCGACAGTGGGAGAGGGGACGGCGTCTGTGACAAGGGGGTGGGGATGACCGCTGCGCCGGCCTGGGCGAGCAGTGCTGGAGACGGCGGCCGCAGCGCCGCGGACGGCGGCCTCGACGGCGGGGACGGCGGCTGCTACGGCGAGGACGGCGGTCGATGGCAGTGCTGAGCGGCGCTGGCTCCCCGTGGAGTGGAGTTCGTGAGATTTGGGGCCTGTTTGGAGCAAAGGATTTCAAAACAGAGGAATTGGAGGGAACGCAGGAAAGGGATAGGAATGCAGTAGCAAAACAGAGGAATAGAAAACGCAGGAAAGAAATAATAGGAGCTGTTTGGAACGCAGGAACTTGTAACACAGAACTAAGAAATCACATGAGTAATAAAAAATGTTAGTACTTAATGACAGATTAATTAATTTTAAGATACAATTACACGCTGTGTTTAACTCAGTATTCTCTTGCATGTGTGTCCCGGTCCATTAGACTTGGTCCATCCAATGTTTGGCGTGCACTATTGGCAAGTTGGCCTTATCCTTTCGTCATCCCCTTTCTGAATCGATACAGGGGACAACAGCGATAGATCTAGAGCATTCTGCCTCCCCAGGCCAAGCACAGCACCCCAAATCCCTAATCTCGGCACCGACGCGCGGTCAAGGAAGCAGCTGGCGTGCTATCACTCTGAGTTGCTGCGGCGCCGGCGGTCGGCATAGTCGAGAAGCTTCCAAGTTTGTTCATGCATTCTCTTGAGGAGTCCTGGTTTTTGTTTTACTCTACGTCAACTTGGAGTTCCAATTTTCAGTCATAGATCAATAAGATTTGTGTGGTAATTCGGTGCTCGTTTCCATTAATTGTCCTTTTTCCCTTCCATTTCCATACTATACTGCAATCTGTGCAGTGATGAGGAAGAACTGAAGAACGCCATGGCTCGTGAGCTTGATTAGCTTGTGAACTCGCACGCGGGCACTGCAGGAATGGTTTCCCTTAGGTCTGAGTGGATTTTTTGATTCCTCCAAAAGTACAGGCTTGCTCACCGTTCCTCCGGAAAGGATTCGGCTCATTCCTTTGTTCCAAATGCTGCTACAGTGAATAATACTATAGGAACTCGAATCCTTTACTTTTCCTGCGTTTTTCCTACAATCCAAACGGGCCCTTGGGAATTTGGGGTGGATGGCGGCTGTTGGGGGTGGATGGATGGAGTTGAGTCCATAAGATAGGGTTTTGGCTGACACGCTGCTAGTGGGCCACGAAAACATTGTGCAGCTGGGCTGAACGCACTAGGAATGAAAATGGGCCCACTTATTTTTTTGCGTCAGATGGTGTGACGCTGTAGAGAGTTATAGCGTCAGATAGTACGGCGTTAAATATGCATACCTATAGCGTCAGATAATAAATCGATAAACACAGATTTAGCGTCAGATGGTCTGTTAATAAGCTTTAGCGTCAGCTTGCCTGACTAAAAAAAACTTTTAGCGTCGATGTCCGACCCGAAAAAGTGTTGTGGTGTAGTGTTAACTTTGATTAAATTTTAAAAAAAATGGATGTAGCATTTGTATCTCCCAAACATTTTATTATAGAAATAAATTAATAAATCTAAATAATGATTCTAATTATGTATAAATATTAACATGATGTTATATTTATTTAGTCAAAGTTGAGGATTGCTGACTTTTTGGAATCGAGAATGACCTTTTTAAGATAGATATAACTATCTCTTTATCTGTTGTTGTCTATCTATCTATATATCTCTACCGATATTTATCTGTCTATCCGCATTATGAATCTTTTAGTACGTACGGTGGATTGCAGAGTCCATAAGCTAGTTGTCATATGCTAGCTAGCTAGCGTGTTCATGCATGTCATGGGTTCTCTTCTTCGATTATTTGCTATTCACCAGATCTTGTGTTGGGATAAAAGGGCAATAACAAGGCACAATTAGTCACTCAACTTGTGATGAATCATTTGGACAACATCTACTAGGAGATCAACAGTAGAAATAACAATCACATGCATAATAGACACAGTGATTTACGTGGAAAATCACCTCAAGGGTGAGGAGTAAAAACCACGGGACCAATCGGTCCACTCCAAGTAAAACTTCCAGTGTAACAATGGGCACAAGGAGTCTTCGCTAGATCATCTAAAGGTAACCTTTGGTTTTTATATTTAGCTATGTGTCTATCTCTTAAGCAGCAGCTAGGAATTCTTTGTCCCAAACCCGTGTATCAACTCGATGTTCTACCCATGCGATGCAATAAGATCTTTCTTTTCGAAAACCAAGGTTTTGCTGAGTAATATTCCCGGTCCCATGCTAAGCTAGCGTCCTATGGAACTTACAACGAAAAAGAAATGCCAGGACAATTGATGGTGCTTCAGCACGCACGTCCGTCGTAGTTGGCTACATCACTTCCACAGAGAAGGATGAGCAAATAACGGTGTAGGGTCCTTCTGTGTAGACTTAACCCGAGTTGAGGTCATCGATCAGTTGGTCAGCCGGCGGGTATACATATTAGTTGGCTGCATGTTATACTACCCGACTGATAGAATATGTATATGTACCAACTTCTCAGCATGCTCATACCATACACACTGCAGTCCTCATCGCTGTCCCTCACATTAGCAAAAAAAGCCTAGGCAATTTTTATGAGATTTTTACAATACTTGTAGAGAATTTCGACGGCTCACAGCGACCGATCCGATGGCCAGAAAGGCCAAAGGCGATGGGAGGCGATGAGACGGAGGCGATGGGAGGCGATTGTTGTGTCTATGACCGGTGGGCCGTATGCGCTTAATCGCTACCATCGCCTCCAAAACTGAGGTGAGGCTGCCAAATAAATCTCTACTAATTTTATTTTTGTAGTTCTTTTTTCTAATCAAGGGTAAAAGGGTAACTTCATAAATACAAAAATTTATTTTTTGAGTAATATAGTTGGGTTCGATAGTATAGTTAGATGAATGCTTATATAATTAAGTGTTTTGCATCATTTATCTCTTGTGAAGGATTCTGCTCACTTGTAGGCGTAAGGGCATTTACGGTGCAGACTCTATCTAAGTCTAAGAGTATTTATTATCCTCTTATTTATTGCATTTTGCTGGTATGGTGGTATATTTATTGAAGAGAGAGGCAAAAAAAAAGCAACACTCCAAGTCTTATTTAGACTCCAAATTCATAATCTTCGAGGTAAATATACCGCCACATCAGCAAAATACAATAAATAGAAGAATAATAAATAGTCTTGACTCTGCGATAGAATTTTGCATTGGGACTGCCCTAATATGATTATACGCTTGACTCTGCTGCTGTTGCCGCCGCGTGGTGGGCTGGTGGCGTGGAAAACAAAGGATTCGGCAACAACGAGCTCCTGAACATGGCGGAGCGAGTAGCCATACGAGTCCCGTGCGTCATGTTTCAGGTTCAAGTATTTTTTTAGCAGCAAATTCGATATGAAAATTCTGGTTCTGGGTGCCGCCAGAATTCTGGTTCTCACAAACACAAACGTCGTCCACCTCACAATACACAAAACGAAGCAATCAAACAGAGCACTTCCTCCCATTATTCCAATTATTCCAAAGAAAAAACAGTCATGGCATCAAGTATGATCATATATATACTTTGCAGCAGCACTTGGAACACAATCACTAACACAAACTGACACAGACTCGATTCCCGTCACAAGTCACAAGCAAATCTCGACCATGATCATCATGCATCTTAACCATGATCTGCAAGGATGCCATCACATGCAGTGGTATACTTCATCTCTAAACCACTTTTGAACAGTTCAGTACAGAGATAAGCAAAAAATGTCTCTGAAACCTGAGATGCGTTCAGTACAGAGATAAGCAAAACTTCATCTCTGAACTCCGAGACATGCATTCCCACACTTGCGTTCCCATCTGAAAGGTAAAACAAAAGGCAGATTCAGTCTCAAAGTAGATGGAAGCAACCGAGCACCATCCTGAAGCAACCGAGCACACAAGTAGTTCAACGTGCTAGGGTAAGCTATGACCATTAAGCACACAAGCAGTTCGTTGGTCAGTCGCGCGACCTTCTTTGCGCCGCCTAGGAGACCCACGCCGGCGCAGGTGACGTCGTGGCGCCTCATGCTGCTACCCGCACGATTAGGACGCGGCTGCGGCCACCGCTTAGACCAGGCGTGGGCGGCGGGCGCACAGGAGAAGGAACGGCGGCATCGGGCTTTGGGGAAGGCGGCGGCGGTGGCTTTGGCTTCGTTTCCAATTCCGCCCAAGCCAATCGCCCCGTGCTTGTGTGGCTCACCCGCGGCGGCGGTGGCGACGGCGAGCGGTGCGATCGGGACACCGACCTCGCTTGCGTGGGGGGTTGCACTGGCCTGGCCGGGCGCAGGATCACAGATGGGCGCTTCGGTGGTGGCGGCGGCAGCGGCGGCGATGGGTGAGACGGAGACGGCGCGGCGGTCAGGGTCGGCGTCGGTTTTGGGAAAAGACGGGGCACAGTGCGGTGGCAAGGGATGGCGTTGACCATGTAATACTTTGCGCAATGACTATGGTACCCTTTTACAATGAAATTAATAATCAGTGGAGGCGATGGGAGGCGATAGCGATTTCAACTACCGTACTCAATTTTTATACCTTACATGAGAACGACTAAACGATATACACGGCCTCTAGTACTGCTACCCTCCAAAAAGATAACACGAATCAGACTCAGCATATCTATTTTCTATTTTTTTTAGACTTGTAAAATGGCAGCTTTATTTGGTCAACTCTATTTTTAAACTGAGAAGTATACGTCAATTGTATGTCATGGCTCCAGAATGAAAACTTATTGTATTGATGACACTCTTGCCATGTTATTGTTGTTTTCTCAACTATAACTTCCTTGGTGCTGCTGGTGTTTCTCGGTTTGACTTTAGATTCTGATAATAAGTTAATGTAGCTGGTAGTAGTTCAACATCGCCCTACATATAGGAGTTATCAACACGTCTGCATTCACCAATGGATGGTAACGATCATCAACTTATTTATAGCTGCCGATAACACATTTTAATCTTGCAACATTATTGAGCAGTTTACCACGTAAGGCTATGAACCGACCAATAATGACCCTTCAATGGATGGTATGTGTCTCCGAGGTTTACCTAGGGTTTCATAAATAGAAAGGGCGTAGCCGCCAGCTAGAGCTAGTCATTTGATAATAAACAGCTAAGAAAGTACAACGGCAGTAGAAGTGTAGAACATGTCCTGCAGGAACCTAACATAAGCTCCACTGAGAAGGATGACGAGGGATGAGCCAAGTGCTTAGTATTTCTGTTTGTAGAGCTGCCCACCCGATTGGTCATCTGTTGATCGGTCAGTTGTCCATATGCACTAGATGACTGCGCAACAACTAGAGCTTTTTACTTGTTGGCTCAACCAACTGGTGCCAATATGTATCTCCATCTCCTTAGAGCATCTCTCTTAGTGTTTACTACTATAATTTACATACTAGACCAATAAGATAATTAGTTTAACAATATGAGCAGCAACCTTAATTTTTCTCCCTCCAATAATTTTTTATACTATAATAATTTTATACCACCTGCTAGACGAACCATGTAATTCTCAAGAACTACATTTCTAAACCAACCAATTCCTTTTTATACCTTGTCTAACCTATTTTTCACATTAAACCCTATATATTCTGGATACCATGTACTTGATGAAGTAATTCTCAACCGTACTGACTTGGGTAAAAACAACCATCGTCATCAATAATTGCCATTGGACATATTTTATTATTTTCAAAAATTACCCATCTCTTCCATTATCAATATATAGTAGCCCATATGGCAGCCCAGAGTGGTTGGCAGTAGGTGCCATTGCTGCAAGTAGCAGCAAATGGACCAGGGGTGACGACCTTCGCATGGACGACCTCCATGCTACGGGGTCAACGATACGTGTGCTCGATCAGTAATCGGTGTATTTGCTAGTTTGGTAATATTCCGGGCCCCAAGCTTAGTTAGGATCCTATTGGTTAAAATAGAACTTCGGTAACTGCTCTTATGTACTTGCAAGGAAAATGAAATGCCAGGATCATGGGTGGTCCTTCTGCATGTCTGTCTTATTTGGCTACATCAGTTCCACGGAGAATGACAACGAGCCAATAAGCACGTAGTATCCATCTGTGGTAGACTTAACCAGAGTTGAAGTCATCTATCAGTTGGTCAGTCCTCATTTATACATACTCTAGAAGCGCAACTACTAGAGCTTATTATATAAGTATGTACCTAATCTTCCATGGCATCCTCAAACATACACAATGCAGTCCTCATCAGTGTCTCTCTTTAGCACAAAAGCTAAGCAATCATTATACCTAACTAGGCAAAACTCCAGTACTACTAGCTCCAAAGTGATGAAACAATCCAACTCAGGATTTCTGTTTTCTATTTGTTTTAAACATGTAAAATTGCAGTCTCATTTTGTCAACTCTAGTTTTAGTCTGATAAGTATATGTCAATTATATGTCAAGGCTGCACATGAAAAGTTTATGGGGCTTTTGCATTTTTACCCCTGTTTTGTATTGAGTTTGTGATTTTACCCTTGTTTTTTTGACTTTGTGAATTTACCCCTGTTTTTTCAAAACAAAGCACCAGTTTGCCCTTACTCTGTCATCCTCCTCTAGCGGTGTTACAGTTTGCACAGAAGGACAGAAATACCCTTGTGATTTTGCCCCTGTTTATTATGCCTATTTGTGATTTTACCCCAATTTGGAATTCTACTTTGTTATTGTATGTTGACATATAATATATTGAATTTAGTTACATGTATTTTGCACAACCAGCAATTATTTCATCTCAGAATTAATATTTAAAAAAATTCAAAATTTTGACAACACCTTTACAATATTTTGCTAGCATCATGACAACAATATGAATCACATATAAAAACATGGAAAAATCATGGAGAACCGGCAACAAAACAAAGTCACAACATGTTAACATGTCCAAAAGTCTCCCATTCAACATATCAACATGTCCCAAATCACCCATACGGCATGTTAATATGCCCACAAAAGCTACTGTCATTATGTCCACAAAAGCTACAGCATGTCATTTTGTCCACAAAAGCTACAGCATGTCATTATGTCCACAAAAGCTACAGGTCATCTCATTGAAGAACCACCTATAGACCTAACAAACTAGCTAGCCTTCCTCCTGTTCGTCCTCCTGCCCGCCCTCTGAAAACATTTGAACAAATTAGCTAGTAGTAATTAGGGGATTACATCAATAAATAAGTACACCAATACAACCATGACTTACACAGGGTCATTGCTTCCCTCTCCTGATTCTCTACCTCTTCCCCTCCCCCTTCCTCTTCCTCTTCCTCTTCCTCTTCCCCTTCCCCTTCCCCTCCCAGTATCACTTGCACTAAAAAGAGAAGAAACATGATGCAAAATTAGCAATGGCTATAGGTTTAGAAATAAATAGAAGCACACCATGACTTACTTTGGGTTGCTGTTGTCCTCTTGTGATCCATGTTGTGAAGAATTGAGCTCTCTCTTTTGACTAGCAGTGAGACCACCTTGACAAGACTTTGCTAGATGCCCTCGTTCATTACACCTAGAACATAATCTTCTTTTCTTGGTATTGCTAACCTCATCATGTGCCTTGAACCTAGACTTTTTAGGTCTCCCAGGTTTCCTTCTCAGTTTAGGCTTATGGATTTTGTAGCCCAAGTCAACACGTGGCCACTGGTCTTTGGATGTCATTGGCGTGAAAGTACCTTGTAACGGAACCGACCAACTAATATAATTACGGTGCACTAATCAAGCCACCGTGGCAGCTTAAGTAGTAAACCGCAATCATACCAGCCCGGTAGTCCGGAAATCTCGAAGGATTTCAACAACGCCACATTACATCCCAGATCAGGTTCCAACGATTACCATCCATGATCATTACATCAAGTTCTCGAATAAAAGATTACATAGAGTGCATAAATTTAGTTATTACAAACCAAGTTCGAATTAAAAGTGCGGAAGCAAACATTTAAACCAGTTCTCAAACGCACACCGAGTTTTCATAAACATAGTGCCAGGCCATCCATCGGGTTCCACAAAAGCATAAGGTACGGAGGAAGGATCGATCTTGCCCACGATCTATTCATCTCCCACTGCCGGATGGAAACATGTCGGGCAGTAGCCGGAGCCCAAGGCGGCGGCGGCCATGCCCGCGAGGAAAAGGGGCCAATGTGGCCCGTACCTCGTCGATTCGGGCGAAGCGAGGGTTGGAGAAGATGGAGTCGAGGGCGGCGAGCAAGATGCTGCCCTCGGCTTCGTGTTTCGCCTTTGGAAAGTGGAGCTAGGCGGCGGCGGAGTGGACGGTGGCCATGGCGGTTCGGTGGAGAAGAAGGAAAGAGGGAAGGAAGAGAGAGATAGCGAGCGGGTAGAGGAGTGAAGAGAGTGGCAGAGGGAGTGAAGGGCGACGGGACGTCGCCTTTCGGCGCGCTGACGCTCACCCACGCGAGCGGGCGACCGGGCGGCGGCAGCCGCGTAGTGCGGGAGCGCTGTCAGGCGGGGCCAGTCAGGGGCGCGAGGCGGCAGCGGAGTGGCTGGGGGCGGTGTTTGCTGCGCGGGGGAACGGCCACGGCCGGCTGGGCGGCCGAACGGCGAACACCGTGGTGCGCCTATGTACGGACGACGCGTGGCGGCCGTCGGTCCGGACACCGTCGCCCCAAGGAGGAAGAAAGGTGGAGGTGGAGGCTGACGGGTGGGTCCCACCTCTATTCAAACTCGGTTTCGAAATTCAAATCGCCCTAGCTCCTAAACCATTACGAATTAGGAAAAAGTTTCAACATGAAAGTTACTCCAAATTTGAAGATGAATATTTCATCTTTAGACAACTTTCTCGAATCGGCTTGCTTTAAAACATACAAAAATCAGTTTTTAAAATGAATTATAAAATAATATTTTTAAAACACCTAGCACTGTTTTTGGCCATTTTGAGGCCCTAAAACTCATTTTCATAATTTGGTCAAAACAGAAAGTTTTCACTAAATAATTTTCTCTATAAATCATCCCAAAGGCCCAAATTCAAACAAGCAAGCTATCAAGCACTTACAGTGACACATGGCTAGCACACTTATACAAATAAATCCACTTAATTGCAACCACTAGCCATGACTAATTGCAAACTATTTAGAATCTTAATTAAAACCCTTTAGGAGGATTCTCAATCATATTTTTAACTAAAGCTAACCTAACCCACATCATTTGCAGACAATTACTTTACACAATCAACTTCTATTAGCATGGGCAGGTAAGCATATAATTAAATGATGTTAAATGCATGCTTATGCAAATGATGATGTGTTTAGGAATGTTTAATTAGTGCTTAACACTGGAGGTGTTACATACCTGCATATGTCTTTCTCAACCTTTCAACAGAGTAGTATTCATGGACAAAGTCCTCCATTTGTACCTCCCTACTAACTTTTGCAATGTAAGCTAGAGCATGGCTACTGTGCTTTCCAGTCACTTGCCGAGCCCTACAAGTACATGTCTTCAGTTCCAAGTTCACTGCATGCCTAAATCTATTGACTGTCACTTCAGCTTTTCCAGGCCCACAAATTAAGACATCATGACCCTTGATGGCCTTAGATTTAGCATTCAGATTTTTTATGATATCTGGAGTCATCTTCCTAGCCTTCTTTGACCTTAAGACAAATTTCTTGATTATCATTTCTCTTATTTTATCATGCGTTTGCACAATTTGATATTCCTTAGTGTCTGACACCCAACTATTGAAACTCTCAGAAATGTTGTTGTTGATATAATCTACCTTGCAATCTTTAGAGAATTTGCTTCTACTCCATTTATAAGGATGATTCTCATCCAACCATTCAAGTGCCTTAGGATCCTTCTCTTCTATATTCCTCATGAAGAAGTTGAACTTGTCAATTGTAAAGCTCTTGGCAGCTGCCCACATATTTTTCCCATAAAGAGGGCCATTGAAACTTTTCTTCATGTTCTTCCACAAGTGCCTCATGCACTCTCTATGCTCAACTCCTGGATAGACATCTTCAATAGCAACCTCAATTCCTTTGCCTGCATCTGTACTGATGACCAAACCTGTGTGATGTAAATAACATATGTTAGATAACAATAATTTAAACTTGAAGGAAAACATGCATATAGTAGTCATATATACACACCTGGAGGAGTACCAATTGCCTTTTTTAAGTTTTGAATGAACCAAGTCCAACTCTCCTTAGACTCGGTCTCAATCACACCATAAGCCACTGGGAATAACTGGTTGTCACCATCTACTGCAACGGCTACTGCCAACTGACCTTTTGACCTTTCTGTCAAGTGAGTTGCATCCATAGCAATATATGGTCTGCATCCTTGTAAAAACCCATCAATGCATGGCTCTAAAGCAACAAAGAATCTCATGAAACATACAAGGCCATTATGCTCTTCAGTCTCTAGTTCAACCACACTACCAGGCACTGACCTCATAAGCTCCGCTTGATAAGTAGGAATCAAGTCGTAACTATCTTCCCACTTCCCATATATGATATCAAGTGCTCTCTGCCTTCCTCTATAGACTTTATGATAATCTACATCAAATGAGTACTTCCTCTTTAAATTAGCCTGCAATTTTGTAGAACCCATTTCAGGGTCATCCCGCAGTAAGTCCAAAACTCTATCAGAAACCCATTTATTTGAGGCCATGGACTGACCACACTGGTTATATGAACCACAAGTGTGTGCTGGTCCACTTGTCTTCACCTACAACACAATAATGATAGTCCAACATCTTGTTAGCAAATGACATCACAAGTTAATACACAACAGTATGGGAAAAAAAGTCCAACAAAATTACCTTGCATCCAGGGTACTTCTTGCTTGTTGATGCAAAAAAGTCCACTTACAGCCCTTATCAGCTCTCTTGCTTATGGCTCTAAATCTCTCTTGATCTTTTTTGATAGTTTGAAAAGCATGGTCATGCAAGACGGCATGATGTGTAACTGCAGCCTTGCACTTATCCACATCTGGGAACACCACATTTACATCAATGCATGGATCTACAGGATCATATGATAACATGGGAGCATCATACTCATCAACATCATCAATTATTTCACCATTAGGATCAAATTCTAGGTCATCGTCAGAGTCGGAAGATGCAGCTAAGTCAGTGTCATAGCTGCTGCCAGATAATACACCCTTATCATCAACTTCTACCCCCTCATCATCCTTTGTGGCTTCCTCTTTTGTGGTGGCTCTCTCATTTGTGCTCTTCTCTTTTAGGTGTATTGTACTCCTCACACTAGGATGGCACCTATATTTGGTTGGTGAAAACTGCAGTGGCCCTTCAAAATCATTTATCTGGGCATTGATGCAGGCTACCCCCTTGTCGACATTGAGTACAAACCACTCTAAAAGATGTTCATCAGTTTCGACCTCACATGAATCATTTTCCAGATCATGCCATAAGGTTATGTATTGCTTAGACCCCCACAAGCAATGCTCAGCTACGAAATCAATCAACTGCAATAGTCCAAAGCTATGTATGTCATCAACAACTTTAGTTGGCAAAGTTTTACGATACTGGTAGAACTTTGGAGCATTGTCTGGCATGCTGAAAAAAGATTGAATTCTAACAACAAGCTGTAAGCCCCTGCGATTTGGCCGACAAACCACAGCAAGTAGCATGTTGTTACCTTACCCGACTCAAAGCATCAACAATGCACTCACTCTAACAACAAAAGAACAGTAAAGAAGGGGTTAGGGTTTGCTGAAACCACCTTTGCTCCTCCATGCTGATCGATTTGAGTGAAGACGATGACCCTCAGGCGTGCCCCCTGCAGCCACGCGGTCAGGCGCGCAAAAGATGATGCGACCCGAGGTTGGGGACCAGAAGAGGAGGAATCGCGAGCTGTGGCTGAACCGTGGATAGGACCTGCAGCCAAGCCGGATGAACTAGAGGATGCGTGTGGGTGCCGACGAGGATCCTAGGGCGAGCCGCGGCCCTAGAGGCGCCCCCGCCGACGCGCCATGAAGAATGTGCCGCCCGGCGGCGGGTCACCCGGGATGCCGGCCCGATCTACGCCATGGCGGCCGGCCCTGCCGCCGCTCGCAGAGCCGCGCACCGGGAGGCGAAGCGGAGCTGCGCGCCTGGATGAGGAAGAGTCCACACGCCTGGATGAGGTAGAGCCCGCGTGCCTGATGCGCAGCCACCGCCGCTCGATTCCTCCGCACGCGGTTTCACCCGTCGGACCTGGAGAAAGAACACTCGATGCGGAAAGTTCCTCCCGTGAACGAGCACACGCGGTGGATAAGGGGCTATGGTCATTTTTCCTTTTATTATTTGATTTTGATTTTTTTAGTTCATTTAATCCTGGTCATTGTGACGGACGTCTAAAATAGGGGTAAACGGACCATTTAACCCGAATAGTAAGGGTAAAAACACAAAGTTGAAAAAATAAGGGCAAAATCACATTTGGAGTTCAAAACAAGGGTAAAATCACAATTTCCCCAAAGTTTATTGTATTGATGGCACTCTTGCCGTGTTGTTGTTGTTGTTGTCGTTTTCAGAAAAACATGTTGCTTGGTGTTATGGTGGAGAAAATTGCTTTCTCAGTTTGTCATCAGAATGTGTTTACAAGCTAAAGTAGTAGTAGTTGAGGTGCAATGTTTTGTCGAGGTGCCATGTTTTGTGATTTTCAGACTTTGCTTTTTATAGAATTTAAAAACAAATTGCCGGCAAGGTGGTGGTCGTGCATCATGAATAAGATGCTCGAAATTTCGTGCATGTCCCTAGATACGGCCTCACGCTACATTAAATATCATGAATATCAATTTTCAACTCATTAGATTGCATTACACTACCGTAAAATGGAGATTTCGTGGGGAGTAGCATTTCATGAGAGTGGAAAACAAACTCTCATAAAAATTATCATTTTCATGAGGGTGATCTAAATCCCACCACGAAAAGCTATTTTCATGAGAGTGCTCCATAAACCGTCATGGAAATCATCTCGTTTTCATGAGAGTGTTTAAATACCCCATGAAAATGATTATCCCGTCATGAAATTGTGTATTTTCATGAGAGTCAATCATTTTCATGAGAGTCAATCCCCGCCACGAAATATGGATTGCTAGTTTCTAGTAGAAAAATAATTGCATAAATACTAGAAATTGAAGAACAAGAACAAAAGTTTCCTCCTTTTAATCTGCAAAGAAAATTTTGTAACTAGTCTTTCTCCCTCATGCTAACTCCAAATGAGGTGATTCTTTTTCGTAAATATATCTAAAATCATGCTCTAACAATTTATTGTATTCTAAAAACTATTATATTTGTCATCTTTTCAAGTGACTTTGTTCTATCAATTCAAAATTCGGATTTCAAGAAATAGCAACTTCAATCAAGATTTGAAGTAGTAAATGATTTCACCAAAAAGTCATGAACACAAAAGTCATAGAGCTAATCAAGATCTACAAATTTTATTTTAATCATTTTTTCATTCGACAAAATGATAGTAATATTACTCACAAATTTTACATATCTCTCTTATAGTTCCATAAAGTATTCCATAAACTATAAGAGAGAGATGTAAAATTTTTGAACAATGTTACTATCATTTTGTCGGATGAAAAATGACCAAAATAATAAATGTAGATCTTGATGAGTTGTGCATCTTTTATGTTCGTGACTTTTTCAACTGAAATCATTTACTCTTTTGAAAGTGTTGTGTCGAGTTGATATTTTTTAAAATTCAAATTTTGTTAGTTCGAGAAAAAATTCAAATTTTGTATTGATAAAACAAAGCGACGTGAAAAGATGACCAAATTGGGATAGAGAAATGATCACAACAAAAGCTGTAGATCTTGATGATTTCTAAAATTTTGTAGTTGAAAATTTTTTTACTTGAATTCATTTATAGTTTAAAAATGTTGTCTTATTTAATTTAGAGTTTATAAATTTTTTAGAAGAAAAAAAGACAGCAATTCAGCCCATTCAATGGTTTTGGGCCGGCACTATGCAGCCCGATGGATTTCAGCCGTTGGATGAACCCCTAACGAATCAGAGCCCTCAGATCGAAAGCCCAAGTATATAAATACCGCTTCATCAACCTAAACCCTAACCTGCTGCTCACCCTCCTCTCTTTTCCTCATCCGTCCTGGTTGGCGACGGCGGCGGCGGCGGCGGCGCACTCGCGACCGTGGTTGAGGTCGATGGCGTGAGGCAGCGGGCGGGTCCACGTGACGGCGGCGCGGTGCTGAGGGCTCCCTCGTGCGGCACGGGGCTGAGGGCTTCCTCGCGCGGCACGATGCCTCAGCACGGAGAGCTGGGGAGCAGCGGCAGCGTGGGGTAGTAAGGTGTGGTTCCAGGCAGCGCCGCGCCCATGGCCGGCATGGGCGGATCCACTCTCCCACGCCCTCCTTCCCCCCTTCTCCGGTGTGGCTCCAGATCCGGCAACTTGGGAAGCTGCCGCCTACTTCATGCACGTTCTGCGGCTGCCCACTGGTGAGTACGTTCTGGAGGTTTCTAGACGTTTTCAACAGGTACTTGTATGCTGCTAGCTGAGTTTGTTTAATATACTTGATGGATCGGAGGGTCCCAGGCTGTACGTTTGTAGATAAAACTGATTTTTGGAATCTGGGATTGAAGGAAGGATCGGTTGATGGGGTGAACTGTACCTAAAATTTGGGATTAAAGGAAGGATCGATTCCACCTGTTCATTTGGTCATGTAAAATAGCTAAGTCAACATCAAAATCTGCATCAGTTTTGGTCTATGAAACTTAGTACTGTCAAACTTAGTACTGCTTTGTTTGGATTTCGTGAAACTAGGCTTGCAGAATACAAGTTTGGATTTCTTGTGGTAGCTCTATTGCCGCCTTATTGTTTTGAATCCATGTAGGATCAGTTAGCAGAATAGAAGAGATCCATACGGTCTGGTGCTTGTGGTTGAAAAAAAAAATGAAGCTTCTTGCTGCTCCTTGGGGAACATGTTGGTGTTTGAAGAAAAAGAAGTGGTGTGACAAAGTGAAGTGAAGTTCTGTATTCTTGAATGAGCTGGGTAAGATGTCATGTTTTCCTCTTGACTTACTGATTGTCTTCATGCATCAAATCTACAATGGGTGATGAGCATGTAAAATTCAGACTTAAGGTTTTATTTTGAAAAAATCAGACTTAAGTGCTTTAATGTCTTTCAAATCTAGTTGTTGCTTGACTACCAGTATTGCAAGTTTAATCTTGAATCAAAATGCAAGCTGAATCTATAGCCATCTATTGTGGGAGATATCATATTTTAGTACAAAACCTTGTAGTGTCTTTCAACTAACTGCCTTAGGTTTAAACCAGTATAAGGGTCAAAATTGTTTATACTAGAGAAATAGCATGACTTCTGTATTCTACATTAATTTGAAATGAAGAAAACCTTAATTTCAAATAATAATGCACAAATGGATTGTTGTTAGAAATGTATTGACTGATATATTTACTAGTTCTTTCTACTTGTTAGGAAGAAAACCATAATGCTCAGTATGATAAAAGTCATACAGTTGTATTTATGTTATCAATCTTGTGCCCTGGTTTGTTAATTCTCAGCAATGGTTACAGGTTCAAGGCCTTGGGAAAAATTACTCGGAATGAATTTGCAGCTGCCATCATGAACTGGAGATTACGTGTAGTGCACAGGGATGTCTAGGGCTTGTGACTTAGTGTAGGTGTATGTTTGTACATATGACAATGTCCTTTTAAAATATAATGTAACAGTTGGGAACTACTTATGGATATGTCTGAATAAGATTTGTCTTTATACATGTGCAATGGCAAATTGTGGTGCATTTGGAATTTGAATAATTGAGATCCAAATTATGGGCTTGCTCAGGTTTCATGATTTTCATGGGGGTTTCATTCTCACGAAATTATTTATCACTATGGGCACAATAAATTATCATGACGGTTGTGCTCTCAGGCAAACATGTTTTCGTGATGGTGACAACTCTCACGAAATACAACATGTTTTCATGACAGTAAAACTCCCTCTCATGAAATAGTATTTTCTTGTGAGTTTGAGGCTCTCATGAATTAATTTCATGACGGTGACCTCCACGAAAGACTCTCATGAAAAGATCCCTGAAACCTGACGACGCGTTAATTTTCATGGAGGTGGCCCTCATGAATGTGCCTCACGAAAATAAATTGTGACGGTTAACTCTCATGAAAATTGTATTTTCGTGATCTCATTACTGTGAGAACTAATGTGTGACGGTTGAATGTCACGAATCATTTTCATGAGGGTAAAACTGTATTTCGTGAGAGTATTTCCAGTCTCACGAAATCTCGACTTTCTGGTAGTGTTATTCGATGCATCTAGTGTACAAACTTGCATTTTCGAAAAAAATAAACAAAACAAAATAAAATAAAGAAAGATAGCAAAAATTCTAAGAAAAGTGCCAAATTTGAAAATGTACATCAATGGTTTATAGGATTGCTACAGAAAAAATTGGAAGCCAAACAAAATGTTTGCCGGCCGTCGGCAAATATTTCTAAAATATATATAAAAAAATCTCTTCATAACTCTACACGGCCCACCCCAACTGCTAGACACCACACACACCCTGCGCATGCCCGACCCTCAACCCCGCAGCGCTGCCACCACCGTGCCGCTGCACATGTGCGCCTGCCGCCGTGCCACAGCACTCGGCAAAGAATGTGTTGGCCGAGTGCCAAATAGCTGACACTCGGAAAACTTTGATGGTGGCGGCGGCCGTAAAGTCCCTCTTTGCCAGGCGCCGAACACTTGGCAAAGCCTTCTTTGCCAAATGCCTTTCTTTGCCAAGCGTGGCACTCCGCAAAGAATCTCTTTGCTAACACTGCTGCCACAATGAACTACTGTGGCGGGCCATTTCAGTTTTCTGCAGTGGGCAAAGCTGTCGACTGCAGTTCATAGGTCACAGTAAATCATGACCTCACCACAGCGGGTCTCTTTGCCCGCTACAGTTAATTGATTTACCACAGCGGGAACATTAGGATGCCCGATGCGGTTAATATTTTAAAAAACAAAAAGAAAGAAAAAAAATCCAAATGGGCTTCGATCTGGGCCTCGATCCCGCCGCTGTTGTTGCCAAAACCCTAGCGCGCCGAGAGGAGCCGCATCAACGCCCGGCAGTCGGCGGTCACTGGATCGGCGCCCCGTTGCTCGGTGGTAGCCGAATCCGCTCCACCCGCCTCCACACGGCGCCGCCACACTCTGCCCCGCGCGCCGAGCCGCAGGGATCCGCCGCGCCACCAGATCCGCTGTCGCCACCAGATCTATTCATGCCGGGGTCGGATCCGGCCTGCCAGATTGACGTCGCCAGATCGACGTTGCCATGGTCGGAGTGGGCGAGACAGCTGGGAAGAGAGAGAGAGGAAGAGGGAGATGGAGAACTACCTACCTCCGCCGGTGGATCAGGGCCACCGCGCGACGAGGATGGACGAGGGAGGTGCCGCCACAGTAGATCAGGCCCTATGCAGCCACCATGACCCACCGTGGTGAGCAGCAGCCGCCAAGGGGGCCATGCTCTGACTTGCGCGCCGCCGCTCTCCACACTCAGCCTCGCACGCTGCCTCACACGCGGCCGCTCTCCGAGCACCGCCCCGCACGCCGCGCTTTCTAGCGCTGGCAGTGGAGATGGGTGTGGAGACCGGGATCGATCCCGGTGGCCTCGGCCTCGGCCTGGACCTAGAGCGTGGGGAGGAAGGGAGTGGGGAGGAGCATGGGGAGGAAGAGAGTGGGGTGGAGCACTGGGAGGACTGTGGGCGAGTCGCTGCGAGTCGGGTGACTGTGCTGGAAGGAAGAGACTGACTCCACCCCAAAACCTAAGAAGCTATATTTATGCCCGCTGCGGTTTATACCGATTTACCGTGGCAGGCTCCTTATGTTGACCACTGCGGTTGATCATTTTCTGCAGCAGGCGCTCTGGTGGCCCGCCCGGGGAGTCCGGCCACCGAATAACCGTGTTGGGCAAAAGCAATGCCCGCCACGGGCCCCTAAAAGGCAACGTTGCGGAAGTTCATTTCTGTAGTAGTGTGAGTGCCCGATATTTAGCACTAAGCAAACAATATTGCCCTCGGCAAATACCCTATTACCGGTAGTGTATCTGAATATTTCCATTTCCATGTCAAACATAAAAATATTTTATTATAAAATGTAACTACTTGAACGTCACAACAGTGTACTTCACAAATTATTTTAGCCATGCAACTATAGAAAGTAAAAATATTGTACAATTGCGTGCATAAACACATACAAACTGGATATGTAGTTACATATATATAGTGATGAAAGATAAATTTGATCATTGTAGTATTATAATAATGTAGCTAGCTTGATCTGACATAACCCTTTTTGAAGTACGCGCCTTTAACTTAGCTCAAAATGTGCAGCAGTGTGCTCGGAGACGTTGGCTTGCTGCTTGCAATTGTCCACTAGATTAGCTGCTTGCTTCAATTCACCCACTACCTCTTTCATTGTGGGTCTCTCGTCAACGTCATACATCAGACATCGGACTACAAGAGCACCAATCTTGTCAAGGCACTCTCCACAATAGTGACACTGATTACCATCATGAGATGAAATGACGCTGTCGTATAATTCCCATGCATTGCCCTTATTAAATGACTTGACAAAGTCCACCGGCAGGCTTCTATCTTTCCCATACCGGACAGTCTTCCGGGTGATCAGCTCAAGGAGAACGATTCCAAAGCTGTAGACATCACTCTTGGGCACAAAACGATGTGTCAACATATACATTGGGTCCATGTAGATCATATCTGCTGCCACCTCTGTGGCATACTTAGCGTTTGACAAAAGCCTTGACGATCCAAAATCAGAGACCTTGGGCATGAGGTTGTCATTCAAGAGGATATTAGCAGCCTTGACATCACCATGGATACGGTCACGATCATCATGTGAATGCATATAAGCAAGAGCTTCTGAAGAGCCAATGGCAATGTTGAGGCGTGTCCTTAGCAGGAGCACCTTATCCCTGTGCACATGAAGTAGGTTGTAGAGGTTCCCATTACTAATATATTCGTAGACCAGCACAGGTATATTTGTCTCCAAACAGCACCCAACAAGGCGAACCAGGTTTGGGTGTCTATTTTGGAACTGGAAGGTGATCTCATTCACAAATTCACTGCCTTGCTGAAGCTGACCTCCTTTCTTGTTTTCAAAATGAGATCGTTTGACAGCAACTTTCTCCTTACTGTCGATTGTTCCCAAGAAGACGGTGCCAAAGGCACCTTTCCCGATGGGGGTGTCATAGTTGTTTGTTATTTCATTCAGCTTCTCTTGTGTGAATATGACAATATCTGCTGCTTTCTTAAGTAGTTCGCCCCCGTTTTTGTCAAAACAGGCCATCTTCACTCGCCGCTTTCGATCCATGTAAATGAACCAGAGTAGGAGCACTAGAAAAAAGACTGCGACAAATGTTCCTACAGACACAGCGTATAGCAGGGAGGATTAAATTTCAGTTATATCTATATATTCATTTGTACGTTAAGGAGACAAATTTTGGGCCATACTGTCGAAACTTTCCTTATTTGTATCTTGCTTTTTAATGTCACACAAACACAAAATTGCGTGCGCGCGCATGTGTTTGTCAATACACTGTCAGTTTTTTTCGTACTCATGGGTGTAGCTTACTCTCATCTTCAATAAAGAGACATGTGTATGAATACTCATTTATAAAGGTGACTATGTCCATATATTCATTTTGAAGATACTCCAAATCCTACTATGTGAAAAAAAAAAAAAAAAATCGAAGAAGTATAAAATTATTTAATATATTGTCAGCGCAATGTTATATCACCATCTATAAATAACCCATAACCCTACTTCCATTCTTTTTCTTTCATCAGTACAAATATAGCATCACATGGATTATGTGAAAATAAGAGGAAACAATGTGCAATAAACATGGAGTTGCCAAAAAAAAAAAAAACTAATTAGCTTATGGAGACTACTCACCTAATAGAGCAACAACAGTCATGGGAATTATGGGACGGCATTCCTTTCCTCTTCGGAATAAATTGCATTTACACTTGTAGCTTCCGTCTGTGTCAACGCATTTGCTGCCACTTGGACAATTATGTGATTCTGGAAACTGGCATTCATTGATATCTGTGTATAATTATAAACATTCAATATGTCAGAAAAGAGTGTCGTTCACAAAGAATGCGATACTTTGTCCACTAAACACATTTACAAGATACTTGCTCAATATAAGAAAGCTCTACAAATTTGAAAAGACTTTTTGGTGCAAACAATATCACAAAGTGCCGTTTGAGAATATAAAAAAAAAAAATCACCACATTGTTCCAATTTTTCGTAAAATAATTCTGACTCTTTATTAAGTTAAAATGCTACAGACTTAAAAAATAACCATTAGACCCAATTTTCATAAAATAATTCAACTCACTCTTCAGTGAAAATGTTAAATCGTTCAATACTAAACATATGATTTTTCAAGATACCTCACAGAACTTAACCGAGGTGCACGCCACCCTTTCCCGCCCGGTTAATGCCCACCATTAATGGAGATGGCTATTTTTTTTAGTAAAAACAAATTTAAGCAGGGAGACGGCCTCGAAAAATTATGCATTTTCAGGTGCAGTCATCTTATGTTAACCGCCTCCATTATTCAATTTGCGGAAGTGGGCAACTTATGAGGCCCACCTTATAAAATCCGAGCCCACAGGCATAACCTAGATGGCCCAGTTCCGAGCATAAGTATATATACCAGCCTTCAGCCATTAGGGTTTCCATTTCAGGTTCACTTCACTGCAGAGCCACGTGCACTCCCTCCCTTGAAGACGCACATGTCTCTCTCCCTCCTTCTCGGTTTGATCGGCTCCCCTCTCTCTTCCTCTCCCACTTCCTCTCTCTTCCTCTCTCTCCCACTCCCATTTTCTCCTTCGCCAGCCTCCGAGTGCGGGCACGGTGCATGAATCGGGCAGAAGGGGCGTTATGTGGCCTCCCGTCGTAGGTGTGGCTTTGCATCAGGCCCTCATCTCTTTAGCGTGGATCCATGCCACGAGGACGACACAGATCAAGGCTAGGTTGTGGATCGTGGGGCCCATCTTCCCGTTCAACTCTACCAAGTACATCTCTGTCACTCTGCCTCCATTTATGGTGCCCCTGCTCCCTCTCCCTCTATTAATCCCTGCTCCATCTCCCTCTATTAATCCCTGCTCCATCTCCCTCTAGGCCGCTACCCCGTGAGGCGGCTGGATGACGCTCCCTGGCACTCCTCGGGAGAAGATCCACGACCGGTGTGCTCACTAGTCACGGATCCATGGTGAGACGTCCTCTAGTGAAAGTTTGAGGGTGGTGGTTTACCTGGCGATGGATCGACGACAGTAATGATGCGCAGATCTTGACGGCACTAAGATTTTAGGCTATCGGGTTGGTAATGGGCTCGCCAATGCGAGCCCAATGGGCTTGGAAATCGGCTCACAATGGGCTTATGGATTTTATAAATGATTAACGAAGATGAGAATCCTAACGTGCCCGCCTCGGTTAATTGATTAAACATGGCAGTTAAAGGGGACCGCCATGGTGAAGCTACGATTAACTGTGACTGTACAACCGTGACAGACTCCATTGCCAACCACGGAAAATCAAAATGGCCCATCAGGGAAAAGGTTTCTGTAGTATTGGTTGCTATTCCACATATTTGGGTCCTAGCTACAGTGTAACCGTGAATAAATACAATTATATAACTGGGTTCTGGAGTCTTCCATTAACTGTAATATCTTAAGTAGCAATGAATTCGAAAATTATAAAGTACTAAAAAACCAAAATCTTAACAACAATGCGTTTTTTTCTCTTCAACTACCTAGAGTTTTGTGTTTACATAATTATATTTTTTGTTTTTGCACTTAATATTATATATTTGCTACAAAACCTAGATATATTAAAGTTTTAGCGTAGCGTCGATGACCAAAGGCCCGACACCCATGCGTTAGTTCAACTTCAGAATCCACGAAATTTTGGGGCCCTGTATGGTCGATCACCGCGCACACCCGTGTTGACGGGCCTGCATGCCCCCATGCCTCGCGGACACCTCCGTTCTTTGCTTATTATTTTATTGTTGTTACGTAATAAAAAGCGGTATCTTTAATAGAACTCTTTTCGGAGTTCTATTGTATTTTGTATTTCTTCTTATTGAATCTAATCGCTGGTATAGACATATATATTTAGAAGACTCGGCGATGGTATTGTATGGAGGATGGTTAACAAGAAAAGCTATATTTGGATTAGAATTCCTAGTTGTAGATAGATACGATATAGGCAAAGTCTTTAAATCTATAGTAAGTCCTTAAGTCCACTACGAACTCTTTACGGACTCTGTAATTGGCTCACGGTGGCAGAATAAACGATAGAAGAAGGGAACGGCAGAAACCAAAAAAAAATTCCAGAAATTTTGCCACTTTATTAATAGGTAGAGATAATATTGCTTGAGGTCCAGAAGATGCATGCATGTAGGCAGATGAGACTTACTGGTGCATCCACCAACTATGTAGGGGTTACCCTCATAGCCTTTGGTACAATTGCAGAAGTACCCCGGGCCATTGGTTGAGTCGACGCACTCGCTGAAGTTGCTGCGGCAGGCGTACTCGTGGTCAGGCTTGTTGGGTGCCTGAGCGCAGGAGATGTCGGTCGACGAGCCGTTGTCACGGATGGCCCAGTCGAGGCGCAGCGGCATGGTCCAGTCCACATGCAGAGGCATAGTCTGGTTGTTGGGTATGTGCGTGGATAGAAGGTCGGATGCCTTGAAGGTGTAGTTGCCCTTCTCTACGATAAAGGCATAGTCGCAGGGACAGAACTCCTGGTTAGCGTGCGACCAGGGGCCGCCAGTCGACATGGTCATGGTGGTGTCCGTGAAGCCTGGCGGGATGTCGACGCGGCAGCAGCCCAGGCTGGCACAAGCACCATCCCTCGGGTCTGTCGTGTCATTGGTGACCGCGACGCAACCAGCATAGTATTTGTACCGGAAACGGCCACTATGCCACCTCACGCCACTGGCATAGATAAAGGTATTGCAGCCAAGTACGAAGAGCTCATTGCCTGTGGTAGAGATGCGATATACACCATCTGGGTTGAAGTTGACATCACCTGTGTAGCTACCAATAACATCACCGGTGGAGTTGAAGCACTGCCATGCCACCGGAAGCAGCACCCGAGCCTCCGGAAAGGGCGTCACAGATAGGTGCAGCACCTGGATGGTCTGGTCAATCTTCGCTAGCACTGGAATTTCACCAGCGCTGCCGTTGTTGATGCAGTCGATCTCGAACCCTATGCGGGAGCAGCTGGTGCCAATACCGAATGGGAACGGTATCTCCACGCCTCCGCAGAGGCCTTGGCAGCCAGGAATTGTGGAGATGCTGTCCACGGTGGCTGCCGTTGCTGCAAGGAGCAGCACAGGCAACCAGAGTGATGACATGGGTGGCTCTGTTGAGTATCGCTGGATTACTTGCTACTACCTAGTTTGAGGCTTGGTATATATCACGGAGGTTAGCCATGTAGGGTTTAAATAGAAGAACTAGGGGCGTAGTAGCCAGCCAATTTAAGCTCGCCAACTGATAAGAAACAGCCAGGAAAGTGCAACGCAAGGGATATGGCTTTTAAGAATAAGATGGTCCTGCACCGCAATATTGATGTCTACATCCAGCTCCACTGAGAAGAGCCAAGTGCGAGTATTTCAATTTGTCGACCTGAACAGAGGTCATTATCCATCGGTTGGTCAGTCGTCAATATATATGTACCAAAAAACCTGTTGGCTCTCCACCGACTGCCGCCAGCATGTATCTTCTTAGTGCATCTCCGAGTATGTTCTATAATTTACTTGTTAAACCAATAAGTTTAGTACGTTAACTAAATAAACATCAACCCTTCCCAATAATGTTATGTATACTAGCATCCTAAATTAATTTGCATTGAAAACACTCAAACTTTTTATACTAACCGCCTTCACCTAAAAACCTATATCTTCTTGATACCAGGTACTTAAAAAAGTAATTCTCAAAGTACCACATTGCAAATAAGTCATCACATGAATTGGACGCGACATTATTTCTATTTGTTCATTACCTTTACAATTGCAGTCATTTTATTTGGCCAATTGCTCCTGTTGTATTTTAGACTAAGTATGTACTGCGCATATATATTACTATTGCTACTTAAAGGGATCTTCCACGTTATACTAATCCCCACGATGGTTAAGAAAGATATAAATTCTAGAAATTCCTATAGTTGTCAAAAAAAATCTAGCATTTATCTTGGTAAACACTACTGAGAACGCCCTCTTTGCCGACAGCTTGAAGCTGTCGGCGAAGGCCTTAATCCTGTCGGCAAAGGCTTTGCCGACAGGGTTTCGCTTTTCCATGTCGGCAAAGCCCTGTCGGCGAAGTTGTCGTCGGCAAAGGTCTCTTTCCCGACAGGCATGTTTGGTCTGTCGGCGTTGCTTCACCGACAGCCACGTGTTCAGTAGGCGAAGGAAACTGCGCCGTCAAGACGGCTGCCGTCTCCTTCGCCGATAGCCACCTGTAGCCTGTCGGCAAAGGCTTCGCCGACAGCCTCTGTTACTGTCGGCAAAGGCTTTGCCGACAGTACCTGCCGGGGCTGTCGGCAAAGCTGGCATTCTCGCTGGGAAAATGTCCAGCTTTGCCGACAGCATTGGCCTATGCTGTCGGCAAAGCTGGGCAATATATTTTTTTTCTTTTGTTTTTGCTGTTTTCTTGCATTTAAACCACATTTATCGCATATATATATACCACAGAACCACATTTATTCACAAACAATATAGCATATGAACCACATTTGTGCATCGAATTCGGTCTCAACGTGAATCCACACATCAACGCCGTCAAATCCATCGATACATGTCCAGAATACACATAACGTCGCGAAACGAGTATATACATGTCCAACATACACATAGGATGTCCACAAGTTCATCAGTACTGGTCCAGGGGTCTAACAATCATCGCTACTAGTCCAGAAGAGGGAGGCAAAGGTACCTAGCTCGTGGCGCCGTCCCCAGGAGTCCCAGAGCCCCCACCTTGCTCCCACGGAGACCACCCTGGCTGCGGCTGAGTCCACCCCCGGCCGTAGCCGTGTCCACCACCCGACCGCGGCGCCGCCTCGTGCTTGCCCAGGGGGCGGCCGAGGCCCTGCTGCTGCGGCGCGCTGCGGCCACGAGGAGTAGCCCCGCGACGTGGAGGAGGAGGCCACACGTGCCGTCTGCGTGGGGTACGTCGGGTGCGGCCGGCCAGTGTCTTTGTGGAGAAGGACCCGGTGGAGGGCTAGCACACAGAGTCGGGTTCGAACCCGCCGACGGAGCCCGCACAAAGGCCAAGTGATGTAATTAGTACTGCAGGATGGCTGCACAAGCTAAAGCAACCGAGGCAATATACTCACCGGACCCGTGCAGTACGGGAGCGAGTGCACGGGAGTGGTGGTTCGGCGAAGAGCGAGGAGGAAGCTCCTGCGTGCCGGGAGCCGGGACCGGACGAAGCCGGCTAGGTCCGCCAACCGACGCCGTAGAACCGTCCTGCCGCGCGCCGCCTACTGGCGGTGGGCCGTGTTCAGGCCTCTGGTGGGCTCTGCGCCTGTTGGAACCCGGCTCGCAATATTACACCCGCATGGTTGATGGTATGTGAAGCCAAGGTGGATCGTGTGTGAAACGAGTGAACGACGAATGAAACCGCACTTACCTCCATCTGCGTCAACATCTGGGCGGTGCTTGGCTGTCGGGGCGCTATGGGGATGTCGGAGGAGCTACTGGACCCGGCCCGTCGAATCTCCCTCGGGTCGATGGCGCTGTTGGCCGTCTAGTAGGAGCCGTGCTGCTTCCCTCCTCCCAACCTCATCACGAGCTCCGTGTCCAGGGGCTCCTGGGCGGGGTCCTTGTCCTCCCCATGGCACCGGCAAAACGCGGCGGTGTACTCGGCGAGCTTGGGCTGGACGTTCGCGTTGGTGTACGCGTCCGGCCCATCCTCTGGGTCGTACCTGTTGTCCGGATCCGTCGCTTTGCCCTTGTGAGAAAGGGCGTACCCCACCACCTCGTTGATCTCCTCCCCACCATGCGCCCCCGACCGCGAGGAAAACACAAACATGGTTACAGGTAAATAGATTGAGCGCTACAATAAATAGATCAACGAAGCATACCCATGCGTCCATGAATCGCGGGAGGGACCGGTTCCCTTGGTGGTGTGCTACCCCGCATTGTTCAAGCGGCGCCCCGACGCTCGTTTTTCTCCCGGTAGCACGCGTCCGATCTCCGTAGCGCACAATGGCCTCCCAGCAGGCCGGGTCCTTGTCGCACCACGCCGGCATCCACTAAGAAACATCAAGTATTTGACATGTCAGAAGATGAATTGAATGTTTCACGGAAGGAATAAGAACGAATGTTTCCAACTTAATTACCCGCAAGTACTCCTCCTCGATGAGGTCGGTCTCCCTCTGGAGGATTATCTCCTGCCTGACTCGATCCTTCTTGATCACCTCGCCAAGCATGTTGGCGTAGTGGCTGATGACGCACTTGATGCGCGCCTCGTGGTAGATGTCCTTGAGACGTCCGTGGCAGACGTTCTCCTGCACTATCGCCGCATGCTCCTCTTTCCCATCCGCGCTCTTGAAGAACTCCTGCACGCAGACATCATGTATCATTTCATTAACAACAATTGTTAGTCTGCAGTTCGGTTTTCAACATGCCATATGAACAAGTAGTGAAAACGACAATGGTTAATTACGTCTTGGCGACGGGTGTGATCACCGTGCGCTGGTGGGGGAGCGGCCGTCGGGCAGGGAGCGTCGAGGGCCAGCGCTGGTAGGGCTTCCTCAAACCCGAGGAAGGCCCCCCGTCGTCGTGGCCCCCGTCGTCGTCGTCGTCGTCATCGTCGCCGCCGCCGCCGCCGCCGCTGCCGCCGTCCCCAGTCGTCGTCGTCGTCGTCGTCAACGTCTCGAACTCCAGCCTCCTCGTCGACCGGAGACGCTCGCTACCGGCCGGCTCCTCCTCCCTACCGGCCGGCTCCTCCACGTCCTGCTCCTCCCGGTGGCCGGCGCCAGGAACGCCGTAGAGCGAGTGGCAGCTCCGTTTCGGCCTTCCGCCTGGCATTTTGTCGAGTGCCTGCAATGACAAAGATGATTAAAACAGTTAGTATAAATAAATGACAAGTAGTTGTAAATAAAGAAACATAATTGCAAGGTGATAATAATAAAAATATAGTATTACGTGGAGGCGACATTATCTCCGCGTATGGCAATACGACCGATGCGACGTCATCACCACTTTCCTCATCATCACTATCAATATTATCGAGCTCTCGATCATCCTCATCATCTCCATCGCCATCGTCATCGTCATCGTCCAAAACAACTCCGTCGCGCTTCCTCTGCCATCGCTCAAGGAGTTGTAAGTCCTTAGCATCCAGCACGTCATCACCCTCGTCCTCATCGATGTCGTTGTCTTCTTCCATGCTCATTAGTGCAGAAATGTCTATCTCGAAACTCCCTTCTAGCCCCTCAGGTTGATAGAACTCATCTGTCATTGGGTCAAAGTTATAATCTTCATCATTTGGGACAGGCGCTTTACTGCGCGGCGATACCATGTGCACAAGGCTCCAACCCGCAAGCCTTGGGTCTTTTTGGCACGCCCATGGGAGGTAATAAACTTGCGTGGCGCCTCGGTTAGCCACAATATAGACATCGTCTCCATTATATTTGGAATCCTGTCGAATTTCAGTTAGCCCAATCTTAAGGTCTTCTCTCGTGACATCAGGATTGAACCAATGGCATTTTAATACCACTGGCTTCAAAGAACTGCCACCCTTGAATTGGAGCTCGTATATCTCTTCGACTATGCCGTAATAGTCCTTGGTATCATTGCCGGGCGTACGAACTCCACTGCACGTGGTTTTTTGTTGGGGCCGGCTCTCCTCGTAGCTTCTAGTGCGAAAGCGATAGCCATTCACATCATAAACGGTGAATGACTTGACCTTACGGTTGAAGCCAAGGCCCACCTCTCTCAATTCATCACTCATTTTCGAATCTGTGGCGGCCTGCAGGGTTAGCACGGTTCGATCGTTAAATTACTCGCTCCTAGGAGCAAAGTGGAATCGCAAAGTCGGAACGAGGTTACTTGGATGGTACCTTTGAACAGAACCAGGAAACGAAGTTGGGCTTGCCATGTCTAAGAAGATGGTCCTCTTGTTGTGAGGTAGGATCAGTATTGCCGCTCTAGTGAATATTAATAAATTCCCTGAAAAACAAGAGACAGGGGGGTCGAATCGATAGGTGGAGGATATAGTGACGGCGTATAAAACAAGGAGACTGAGAACTTACTTCTGATAATCCATGCACTCATCAAGGTTCAACAACAAGTACATCATGATAGTGCTCCACTCCTCATGGGTCAAGTCCTTGTTGGCACCTGCGCTTTCTTTTCCGAGATCCCCTTTGAAAAGGCTGAGGTTCGATGAGTTCTCCTCGACGTTGTAACGAGGGGTTGGATCTTGCGGTCTGCGAAGTGCCTCGGTATAGTACGCCTGTGTGAATGTCGACACCTCCTCCAGAACGAATGCCTCCGCAGAGGTGGGTAGCGGGGCGGTGGAGAGTCGACGCTGTGCAGGAAGACCCGCAGCGCCCACGAAGACGATTGGGATCACTGAGTACCTCCCTCAGGTCCTCCTCCTACAATAAGGGCAAAAAAGGTTAGTATCCACGCAAAATTTCGGCAGCACCTCCCCTGCACGGGGAGGTTTCCAAAACCTGCAAAAAAACAACGGCGCGAAGGCCGATAACCACAGCGGCACGAAGGCCGATAACCACAGCGGCACGAAGGCCGACAACCACAGCGGCACAAAGGCCGATATCACAACGGCACGAAGGCCGACAAGTAGGGAACGGGGTTATATACCTTGCTCTCATACTGGGTTCGACGACGGTGGAGGTGTCGGCGGGACGTACACGCCAAGAAGACGGCCGAGGCGCCTCCTCACCCTCTCCCCTTCTCCTCTCTTCCTCCTTCTTCCTTCTCCTTCTTCCTTCTCCCTTCTCCCTTCTCCTTCTTCCTTCTCCCTCCTCCCTTCTCCCTTCTCCTCCTCCCTTCTCCCTTCTCCTCCTCCCTTCTCCCTTCTCCCTTCTCCCTCCTTCTCCTCCCTTCTTCCTTCTCCTCCCTTCTTCCTTCTCCCTCCTTCTCCTCCCTCCTCCCTTCTCCTCCCTCCTCTCTTCTCCTCCTTTCCTTCTTCTCCCTCCTCCTCTCTGCCCTGGGGCGCCGGGCGGCCCGGCCGGCGGCCATGGGGGCCGCGGCGCGCGGGCCGGCACGCGGCGTGGCGCGGCTGCGTGGCCGGGTAGGGCCGCGGCGGGCGGGCGAGCGGCCCGCGGGCGCGCGAGGGCGGCACGCGGATGAGCGGGCGGCGCGCGAGCGGCGGCGCATGGGAAGGCGGGGCGGGGTTTTGAGCATCCGATGTCGCAGCTTGCTCCAAACTTTCTCAAATTTTTATCGTAGCCTCCACATGCGATAACAAGACACCCCGACAAGTTTCGTGATTTTTCGACTTCGTTTGGATTTTATATAATTTAAAAACACTTCTACCACTCCTGGATGGTCGTGTTACGTGGACATGGACTTTGAACTTTTGGGTGAGTTTATGGACACCGCCTCAAAACACACTCTCCAACATGAATATCATTTTTCGAATGGCTACGTTTCATTATTTCATGCACCTGCAGTTCAATTTTGGATTATGCAAGAAAATTCAAGTAAACAAAATAAATTAACAAAATATAGCAAAATATTATAAAAAGGGCCCAAATTAGAACATATGCTTGTAAACAATATAATTAGGCCATATAAAAAGTTTGAAGTCAAAATTCAAAAAAATGCAAACTCTTTGCCGACAATGCTAGGTCAAGGCAAAAGAGATATCTTTGCCGACAGCATAAAGACGTGCTATCGGCGAAGTTAACGGCGTCTGTTGACCGTTTGTCCCAGCCAGTTCTTTGCCGACAGGATTTCTTTGCCGACAACAACACTGTCGGTAAAGATATCCTTTGCCGACAGTTTTTGTTCACCGACAGCAGGGAGCCTATGGGCTTTGCCGACAGCGGGGATAGGCTGTCGGCAAAGACGTCCTTTGCCGATAGCCCTGGGCCTGGCTGTCGGCAAAATGTGGGGCTGTCGGCGAAGTTCCTTTCTCCCGTAGTGAAACGATCATCATCGAAAATAGCCACTGGATCTATTTTATATTTTCAACAAAATTACGTACCCATCTCCTCTGTTATCAATAGTAGAGCATGGCAGCCCGGAGTCATGGACTGGCTATGCGTGGTAGGTGCGTCGCTCGGATGAGGCCGGAGTGTGGACATCGGCATATAAACGACCTGTGTCCTAAGGGGTCCAACGTATCATGTGCAACCCAGCTTCGTGTGTAACCTATGCAACCACCAATTAAGGCCACAAGATTTAGATCCAACGTCTAAGGTTTTTTTTACTTAAAACCCTCCACCTGTGGATTTAAATCTAACGCGTGTTTATTCAGGTGGGAGGGTTTAAGTGAAAAAACCCTCAGACTTTGGATCTAGATCCTATGGTCTTAATTGGTGGTTGCATAGGTTGCACACGAAGCTGGATTGCACATGATACGTTGCCATGTTCCCTAGTCCAACTACAACCCAAAGAGATGACATGAATCGGACTCAGCATTTCTATTTTGTATTCGATTTAAACTTGTGAAAGTGCAGTCTTCTTCGCTCATCTACAGTTTTAGACTGATAAGTGTACATAAATTATAACTTATGGTTCCACCGGAAAATCTTACAGTATTGATGTTACTCTTGCCGTGTTGTTGTTTTCTGAACAATATCTTGCTTGGTGTTATGTGTTTTGATTGGCACCAAGCCCTTCCACCGCCCGGCTTGCCGACATCTGTGGAACGAAAATTCAAGTGGGATAGATCATCCCCCCACCCCCCCGGGTGACCATTCAAAGAAAATGGCATTATCTTGTGAATGTGCGAATAAGGTAAAGTAGCTGGGACTAGTAGTTCACCATCACCATACATATAGGAGTACTCAACACGTTTGGATTCTACAATGGATGCTATGATCATGAAATAGTTTACAGCTGCTGATGACACATTTTAATCTTCCAACATTATTGAGCAGATTACCACGTAAGGCTCTGAACTGACAAATAACGATGTTTTTCCAACATCATGCCCAATTCATGATGTAGCAGCTACCAATGATTTGAATAGAAGATCTAGGGGTGTAGCAGCCAACAAGAGCTACCAGCCAACTGATAAGAACCAGCCAAGAAAGTACAACGCCAGGACAATCAGTCCTGCAGGAATCTAGAGTTTTAAGAACTAACTGGTCCTGCATTGCAAGTCTTGTACTGTTAATGATGGCTACTTCAGCTCCACTGAGAAGGACGACGATGGATGAGCCAAGCGCTTCGTATTTCTGTTTCTTGACCTGCCCACCTAATACGGAGCAGGTCATATATTGGTCTGCCAATTGTCCACGTGTACTAGACGACTGTAGAGCTTTTTACTTGTTGGCTCGACATACACTATTGCCAGTATGTATCTTCTTAGAGCATCTCTTAGTGTTTTGTTTTCATAATTTACATGCTAAACCGATAAGTTTTTTAGCTTAACAAGATAAGTAGCAACCTGAATTTTGTACTTCCAATAGTTTTTTTGTACTAGGTACTGGACGAACGAAGTAATTCTCAAGTACTACATTTCTGAACCAACCAATTCATTTTTATTCTTTGTCTTACCCCTTTTTCACTTGGAACCCTATATTTTCTAGATACCCCTTACTTGACGAAGTAATTCTGAAGTACTACATTCCAAAGGGGGCATCGCAGACACTGGACACGACATTACACAATTTCCATATTACTTTCACACAGCTGTACTCATATTATTTTACCAATTCCTCTACTATTATGTTTGGAGGGAGGTTCGACGTTATACTAATCCCCATCAGAAGCTTAAGAAAGACATAAATTCTGAAGATCCTGTAATATAGTTATAAATAGGTGGCATTTGATTTCTTAGACTCAAACCATCATCATCAATAATAGCCATTGGACCAATTGTAACAATAGCCATTTGGTAGACTCAATATATACTTGCCTAGGATAGCCCAGAGTTGTTGGCAGGCTATCTGCCGTAGGTGCCATTGCTGCGAGTATCAGCAAAGGAAGCAGGGGTGGCGACCTTTGCATAGACGACCTGCATTCTAAGGGGTCAACGCTAGTTGTACTGAGTGATCGTTGGATTTCCTAGTAGTTTGACAATATTCCGGGCCCCAAGCTAAGTTAAGATCGTATTGTTTAACATATAAGCACGTCTGTTTTATTTGGCTACATCAGTTTCACGGAAAAGGACGACTAGCCAATAAGCATGTAGTATCCGTCTATGGGAGACTTAACCCGAGTTTAAGTCTTCCATCAGTTGGTCAGTATTCATGTATACATACTAGATGCATAACTACTAGAGCTGCTTGTTATATAAGTATGTATCCGACTTGGCATGCTGAAATATAGACACACTGCAGTCCTCAGCAGTGTCTCCCTTTAGTACAAAAGCTAAGCAATTATTAGTATAACAATTGCTTAGCTTTTGTGCTATACAGAGACACTGATGAGGACTGCTGTGTGTATGTTTGACGATGCGAAGCGAGATAAGGTACATGTTTATATAACAAGCTCTAGTAGTCTAACTTGGGCCAAAACTATAGTACTACTACACTCCAAAGTGATGACACGAATCCAACTCAGGATTTCTATTTTCTATTTGTTTTAAACTTGTAAAATTACAGTTTTATTTTGTCATCTCAACTTTTAGACCGATAAGTATAAGTCAATTATAAGTCCAGGGTGCACTGGAAAAACTTATGTATTGATGGCAGTATTGCCGCGTTGCTGCTGTTGTTGTTCTCATAACAACATGTTGCTTGGTGTTACGGAGGAGAAAATTGCTTTCATTGTGTGTCTTCAGAATATGTTTATAGGCTCAAATAGAAGTAGTTCACCATCGCCCTACATATATATATAGGAGTTCTCAAAACCTGTGCATTCTCCAATGGATGCAAATGATGAACAACTAGTTTACAGCTGCTGACGATACCACATTTTTACCTTGCAACATTATTGAGCAGTCTAACATGTAAGATTCTGAACTGACCAGTAACGATGCTTTTCCAACATCGCATCTGATTGTTGTAGTGGCAGAAAATTATTGTTGAATGTATCAATCGTTAGTCATTAGCCACTATCCCTGAGTACGTGAAGAGCGGATGTCATAAACTTTAAATACCAAATGGCGAACACAATCATACTATGCGTGTACACATATTGTATTAAATCAGCAACCTTTGCTTCATATGTGCATGGAGGGGTGTACCAAATGGTGGTTCTAAACATCATATCTGGTGTGTTGCAACGGCATCAATCCTTAAGGGTGGTGAATGTACACCCCAACCCAGTAGCCTATAGTAGTTCTGAACCTGCCCCGTGGCCTCTGCTAGCCCACTACTCAAAAGACATGACAAATTAACCTATTTCAAGTAATCTGGAGTCACGAAAAGATAACATTGAGTCACTAACCAACAGGAACTGGATAACGAGAAAAAAATTGTTCATGTACAGTAAGCGCCACCAAAAATGATAATGCAACATTTCCTTTGTGTGACAGTAAAAAAAGCAATCAAAAACAAAATTTTATCGAACTGGACGATAAGCAAGGTAACCAATAGAACTAGAGACCAAGGAGGAGGGCCAGAGGACATCTAATTTTTTACCATCATTAAGTCACTGGCATGGTATTTTCTATACCACCCACCACGTAATTGTTAAGAATTCCTCAATCAAAGAATTTATGGGCTCTTACCATATGGGCCTTGAAGGCTACCTTATTTGCCGTGAGGCTATATCTATATAAAGAGACTATGTGTACACCTATAACGACTAATGAAGAGATGACTCCCCTCATATATTTGTGTCTCCTGTGTGTTCTTGTGTTTTGTTCTTGGGATCAGACAAGGGAGACGAGATCCATCTACAACTTCTACACGCCTCTTTCTTGGATCGGGAACGGGTATATAGGCCGATTTGTAACACGTTATCAGCAGCTCTACCGCTGGGTGAGTCGTTCTTAATCATTGAGTTTAAATCAATTTATATTTGCCATAGGTAATAACGAATTGATCTCTTTCGTTTCCAATCTGTCACTGTGTTGATGCCCGCCGTCCGCCCTGGACGCTGGCGTGATGGCGCAAGATCATCCGCTCTGTCGATACCTAGGATTTAGGTAATCGTGTGCTATGCCTGGATCAGATGGATGCGATAATCATGCACATCAGCACATGAGATGGATCGTGGGCATGTGATTCTCCAACCGTAAGTCATTCTTGATCTATTTATATATTAGATCAATCTTGTTTGTGCCCACGTTAATCAAAGGATTGACCTTGATCTTGTTTCTCATCTACGAACTCGATGGGCATGGATGCCGACGTGTCCACGGGCAACCTGTGCTCGTGGCTCGATGAGTCGACGACGCCTCCGTGGTGTACGTCTGCTTCGGTAGCACGGCGGTGCTGCAGGACGCGTCGATGACCGCGGCTCTCGAACGAATGCGTGTGGCCTTTGTGTGGGCGGCCGGCCCAACGGTGCCGCTCCGAGCAGCGCGTGGCGGCCGGCCTCATGGCGCCGTTTCCAGCAGCGCGGTGGCAGGCCACAACCTGTACGGTGAAAGATGAATCTCATATCAGTAAGAACATGCGTTGCATTGAGTCAATGTTCGACTGGAAAAAGGTCATGATCCTGACTTGTTTTTGGCAATTACGTCACTGATTTACTATCAAACACATGATGCCACGATGAAAATCAAAAATCACATCTCTACATTGATTTTATTAATCATAGATTGGTTTTCTTTTCCCCTTTCATCAATGTGACCTGGCGTCATCTTGTAATTCGGCAATTGCCCGAGCGAGCCATCCATGCATCAGCCACCCCCAGCGCGAGCAGAAATGGCGCAGACATGGATCCGATCTGCGTGATCTCGTCATGATCTTGTCATGCACGCGTAGGAAGGCGTCTTGGTCTCCTATCACCAGCCAATCGACGTGGCCTTAATTAGGCCTCTGTGATATTTTTCTTGGATATTTTATCTAGATCAATCTAGCACATATGAATAACAGATTGATTCTCTTTTGTATGAATCTTGTGCACACGGAGGCATCATGATCAGCGGCATATACATCAGTGGACTAATCCCCCATGTTGCCCGTCAGCGAGGATGTGCACAAACCCTCGGCATCGACCATACCTCGTCGCTACATAGGCAGGTCCTCTGGCCTCTGCCTATATGCCCTACGCGGCATGAATTTTCCACGACGATAAATGGGCTACGGTTTGTCATTGCTGAATCTCTTTATTGTTACCGCTCTACTAGATTTATTATATTAGAATCCTGTAGATTTAATATTTCTAGTAGATCTTCTGAAGCATAATACTAGTAGTTATATATAACACCAAATGTGTTCTACTAGTATTTGTTTTGGTACACTCCACGGGCTACGGTCAATGATACTTACATGCTAGATTGATAGATCTTTGCATGTTCTTAGTTTTCTCAGTTATAGAACCGTGTTGCCATGCATGTTTGGTTCAAGTTCTACTAATTAATCCTGAAGATTACATGTATATGCTAATAGATTATTATTTTTTTTTGTCTTGAACAAGAATATGCTGGATGTACTGTTGTTGGACATGCCGACTGAACTCTAAATAGAGCTTTTCTTTATCAGCATAACCCGCGCGATGCCTGGAAGGCATAGCAGTAATACAAATACTACCGCTAACTGAAACCACACCGCTCGAAGTTGGACATATTATTACGTATGATGCCGAAAGTTATTGCCTTCGGCTTGTGCAACCCGCATACCACCGTTGAGCTGACACTTTGCTTTTTCTCTACACTATTGTGGTGCAGACTCGTCGTCGCCTGATGCGGCAACACCACCCACTGCTCACGTCGTGGTTAAATGCAATAGATGAAGGAATCATCGTGTGGCCATTGTCGTGCCTAGGAGTGGCACATGTACGCCTAGACGGTTGTACCATTATGTACTGCTCACCACCAGAAGTGAAAGCCAAGAGTCATCGTACACTTGCCGATATACAAACACCCAGGCGCCTTCGCACCATTACATCTATAAGTTTTTTAACATGTCTGGTGTATTTAAACTGCCCTGAAGGTTTATGTATCGTTTTGCAATGTTTTGCTTATGAGCTTGGACGTATGGTACATATATATATTGCTATTATTGGAAAACTTGAAGTTAAATATAATAGCATGAATATTTTTTTGTGGTAGTGGTATATTATGCGGATATTTTATGATCTTGCATATGGTTTTGAATAAGATGGTTTAGACCCCATGGAAGTTTATATTGTCTTTATGTTTTCCTTGCATTGTTTGGATGTGAATATTATGTGGTATATGTGACCCCGAAGTTTTACTAAGGCCAATATAAATACCTGGAAAAACACACATGCTTGGAAAATCTGGGAAATAAATGAAACATGTATGTATATATAAGACCATTTTTTTTTCTCTCTCTAGCGCTCTCTTTTGTTTTGGTTTATTTACATGAAGTAACCGGAAGAAAAAACCATTTCATGAGATTTTTGGTAATATCAGACACCTGGAGTTGGATTCATTTGCAACTTCCCTTGATGGGATATAATACCTTGATAAGGTATAATTTCTAAATATGATAATGGCTTACAACATTAGTCGGGTTAACACTAGACCTGAAGTCAACATGTTTGCCCATCCTAATTGAGTTTTGTTTCAAACCAAAAAAAAAAATTGTGTGACTTGATGCAATAATATAAGTAAAGTAAGCCGAATAATATGGGTGGAGTCACTACTCTGTGCAATAATATACTGGCCAGTAGCCCTATATACTTCACTCCTCTATGTTTTAAGTCCTACCTGCCAACTACCAGAAGATGGAAAACGGGCAAGAAGTATGAATCCCACATTACAACAGAACTTGAAGCTAATTTTGATATTAATCAATTATATGTTATAGTAGTTATCCTAGGCTCGAAAGGCCACATGGATGTTAAAAACAACGTATGTTCATTACATGTACATTTATCTATGAATATTGCGCTATCAACGAGAGTCTACCCCAGAAGGATATTGGTCATCGTTGCACTTTCCAAGTAACCTTTTCTTGGTCTAAGTCAATGACCTTTGCATTAAAATATTTTTTTCCCAGATAAATGAAATTCTTGGTCTTATCTGTTCTATTTAAAAGCTTCTCTTCATTCTGAACAATGAATTGATCCAAAAGCCATGTTGTATATAGAACAAGAAATATGTTGCAATAAATATAATGACTCAATTTCACTATATAGTATGAGTAATTGAGTCAAACTTGGGCAATAAACAAAAAGAGCTGGACTATAACTTTGCATCAAAAATTTGTGCTTGGCAATCATGGCTAAATGCCATATTCTTGTTATCATACTTATGCACACCAATCTTAAAGCGCTGAAAGAGCAATGCTACCATTTCCTTTTGATGTATATGACCTAGAAGGTCAATATATGTAATGGACAGTTTGATTGTCAATTATACAACAATTGGTGAGCATTAGCCCCTGAAGGATTATTATGGCTAAATTATGTATTATATTATAAGTAACTACAGGTGTTAAGTCCAGAAGGCTACATATGCTTTGTTTGAAACTAAGAATCCGTAGAGCAATAGTGTATAGTTCACTGTACCAGAAGTTATGGACTTAACAAGAAGTTGAGTATACTCCTCTTATAGAAGGAAATACATGCAGTATTCATGCAACTGCACTAATAAAGTCCAAGCTCACTGCATATAAAGTAGTAATATACCTCCAGATAAAGTGCGTAATATTTCCCAAATAAATCATCACTCAAGCATACATATACACTACTAGAAGTTGGTGAATGAGGATGTTAGTATGCTAATTAAATATCTCGGCATTAGGGGGAGATGAATGCCCATTTTATGGAATGCCTTGATATTACGAATCAAAACGCACACTAAACTAGTTGTTTATTTACACTCCTCTATTGTATAGCATGGAGTTATGCCAGATAACTGTATTGATGAGGAGCAACCAATTTGGTTAAAAATGTAAATGAATGCTTCTACCTGAAGTAGATGTGGATATACCCGGGTTTAATTTCATATCCATTTGACCGCGGCATTTTGATCTAATTATGTGGGGACGCCTGCAAGTAAGATCTAGTGGCCTAAGTCAAAAGCATATGCTCATGAAGCAAACTCACGTTGTGTGTGACAACTCCTCTTGTACTCCTGTTGAAAAATCACTCTGACCTCACGATGAGGTTCATCTTGGAGATGATCCTAGCGAGCGCGCATACTATAAAGCTAGGAACATGGAACAACAATGGATCTATCATTTTGGGAAATAATGAAGATCGTTATTAAGTCGGAAGAAAATGTGTCGACACTTGTTTACCTCTATAATTGCTAGATGAGTCTTTTTGTGAGAACCCGGATCCGGAACAAAGTCCATGGCAAGAGTGCTTGAAGCTCTCATATCGGGTCAATGAAATATGAAATTGAGGTTCAGCCAAAAATCACTACGTGAATATCTTGAACCTGATGTTCGACTAATTATGGGTCATCATTGGAATAATGAGTGGTGAAAGCGATGGTTCAAAAGGTCCAAATAGAGACAGGTTCCGACATAAGTTATACAAGATGTGTTCCACTATGTAATGAATCGGCCAAATGGCATGAATTAAAATATGCGGTTATGGGATTACGGAAATCCATGAAAATAAAGCAACATTAAAAAGCTCATACCAATATTGTCTTTTGAAGAATGATCTCCCTATAAAGATAATAACTCCTTGAAGGATTTTCCCTACAAAATTGTGTGTGCATGCAAGAATATAATATCTCAATGCTCCCGAAGAATTACGAGACAAATGTCATAAAGACTAAATATTGTGAAAATCTTATAATCTTACTTGCACTATCTATGTGTAATGGTTAATGTCATGAGAGTGAATGACTTCAACTAATGTTGTCATCAGGGGGAGTATAGATTGTCATTCACGGGGCTTTGAAGGTCTCAAATAATACCTAGAAGGTGTTATACTAAATTTTGTGAGCTACTAACCTCTGTTAAAGGCTCTATCATGAAATCATTTTTTTAAAGTGAGAATATTGTTTATGTAGTATTTTTACTTCATGGGTTCCGAAGTAACATGAGGTCAATATTATGAAATGATCCTTGTAATATATGTGATATACTTGCTAATGTCTCAATGTGCATATGCTTCCTAGAGAGCGTTCTTGCTATAGGGGGCAATTATGCAAGGTTCGGGGGAGAATTTCCTGTAGTACTAGCTCTTGACCGAGTTCCCGAGAATTTAAAATGATATGATCTAGAAGATCACAATTTGTTTAGAAGACATATGTTGCACTCTTTTTTCCTTGATGAGTTTTTCTGAAGTTTCTCATATAATGTTTTTAACGAGGCAACAATGTGCAAATGCATTAAACGACAATAATGTACTCTTTCTCCGTATTTTTTTCAATGGGTTTTTGAAGTTTTAACGAGACATGTATTTGTCATGGTAATCGCCCAAGGGGGAGTGCTAAGAATTCCTCAATCAAAGGAATTTATGGGCTCTTACCATATGGGCCTTGAAGGCTACCTTATTTGCCGTGAGGCTACGTCTATATAAAGAGACTATGTGTACACCTATAACGACTAATGAAGAGATGACTCCCCTCATATATTTGTGTCTCCTGTGTGTTCTTGTGTTTTGTTCTTGGGATCAGACAAGGGAGATGAGATCCATCTACAACTTCTACACGCCTCTTTCTTGGATCGGGAACGGGTATATAGGCCGATTTGTAACAGTAATGATGGTAAAGATGCAATTATTCCCCATTTGGAACTTCGCCTGACAACGGATATCTGTCACATTCAGCCCACAAGGCCCACCGATGAGACCCACCCTCGCCCACAACACTAGCAACACATTAGCCACAATGAATCAAGTGAATGGAGGGCATCAACAAGCAGACTCAATGATGCGATGCAATGGACCAATGGTGGGCAGCGTGGTTCCAAATCTTCCATCCACAAACATTACAACAGCCAAAGCCACTCACCGCTACAAAAGTACAGCAAGCAACCAAATGGTTATACAATACTCTCATGTTTAGATAGTCTTTCTAATAACATCCAGCAATTCCATGCCCACAGCTACAATAATCTCAAGTTTAGATAGTCTTTCTAATAACATCGAGAAGTTGTAGTTGGTAGGTTTAGTACAAGATAAAAGTTTAGGAGAGTTGAGTGGAAGCTTGTAATTCTTGTCGTTCTAAACATAGTAGCTCTCGGTTTAACAATATTACATGAAGCTAGGACGAAGGTGTAAGCTACGTGCTATGTGTATGCAGTCTCGTGCACGTGTGGAGCTGGTCCATATAAGTAGATTATGACTTAGGCTGTTACAGTGGAAGCAACTTTAGGTAAACAGGGTAACGAGGGAAACCCAGGCTAGGAGCAGTTATGGAGTTCCTACCAGGAATGTTATGAGTTAGAGGGAGATATCGTGAGTTCATAACCATGACAAGCATCATGTTGATATGATGACACAGGACCCACAAGTAGGCACGCAGGACGCCTGCTGATGGATACAGAGCATAGGCCTCATTTTGGACACTGTGGTTTGCGTCGTAGTCCAGGATCCTTTAGCTATGGGCCTTGCCCGCGGCAAAGGCCCTGTCAGTGGAGATGATCCACGTTGCAACATCTTCGGGTCCTACAACAAGGGTGGGCATCGACCATCGGAGAGCAGCGATTAGATATGCAACGCGGTCTCCCTACATGGTGTGCTAGCTGTCCTGGGTTTGAACCATGGTATGCATCATGTTGTTTGATGGAGGTCAATGTTTGTACATTCGGTGAAGGCCAGTTTGCTAGACCACACAAGGTGCAACAACCTCTGTTTGGTATTCTTCCAACAAACATACTAGCCCAACGCGGGCTCTTATTTGTCTACCAGCACTGCTGTGGACCATAAGCCATCAACCCTCGAAATAGGTGAATGCAAGTTGTGCTCGTGATAGGTGGATTGGCAAGTTTGATAACATTACCGGCCCCAAGAAGTTGATAGGGCTATTGTTCCTGAGAAACTGCAAGGAAAATGTAATCCGAGGACTAATAGGTGGTCCTTCAGCACGTCTGTCTTGTTTGTTGTTTGGCTACATCATTTCCACAGAGAAGGACGAGCCAATAATCTTGTAGTGTGCTTGTGTGGTAGACTTCACCCGAGTAGAAGTCATCCATCAGTTGGTCAGTCCTTCTGTATACATACGAGATGGCTGCATCTATCAGTCAATCTGTCGATCTTATTGGTTCGTCCTTATGTAGTGTCCTCAGCATGTTCATACCATACACACTGCAGTCCATATCAGTGTCTATCAGTCTTGCTTAGAAAACTAAGCAATTATTGTTACCATACCTGCGAAGAAAAATTTACAAAGTGTACCCTAGTACTACACTCCAAAGAAGTCACACTAATCTGACTCAGCACTTCTATTTTCTATTTGTGTTTAATCTTGTACAAGTGCAGTCTTGTTTAGTTAGCTCCAGTTTTAGACTGATATGTATACGTGAATTGTAAGTCAAGGCTCCATAGGAAAAACATATTATATTGATGACACTCTTGACCTGTTGTTTTCTATGAACTATATCTTGTATGGTGTTATGGTGTAGAAAATTGGTTTCGCGGTTTGTCCTTCGTCATAACATAACCAGATAAAACTAAAGTGTAGGTAGGAATTCACCATCACCCTTCGTATAGGAGTTCTCAAGAAGCATGCATTCTCCAATGGATGGAAATGATGATCGACTAGTTTACAGCTGTTGACATCACATTTGGACCTTGAAACATTACTGAGTAGGTTACCGTGTAAAGTTCTAAAGCAACCAATAACGATGCTTTTCCAGCATCATGTCCAATTGTATTGGGGGCAGAAAATTATGGGGTAGAATCTTTCAGTTTACACTGTAAGGCTCTCAAGCAACAAATCACGCTAGTGCAGAATAAAACTATGATGATGTGTCCATCTATTAGAGTACGACAGTGGCCTACTGGGCCTAGGCCAGTGGTATAGCCCGTTCGGGTTAATTAGAGATAAGAGTCAACCTCTCTATATAAGGAGAGGTGATGTATCAATCTAATCAAGCAAGAATTAAGAAAGGAATCCCTTCCCTCTTGCCCAGCCATGGGTGAACGCCCTGCGGCTAGATCTCGCTCACGCAGCCCCAGCTACCCCGTGAACAGTACCCACGGTACTGCAACACCGCGGGTATTGTAGTACGCACATTGCCACCGCTCCCTTCAACCCTCACCTCTCGATCCCATCAGCCCACATAACATCTGGTATCGGAGAACATGTCGACTCTGATTCCTCCGTTTGCACCGCAGCGGCATCTGCAATCGAGGCCCTATGGGAACTCCATCTACGACCTTCAGCAGTAGAAGGCCGACTTTCAACGCCGGATGGATGATGTGGATACTCGGCTGACCGCGGTGGAGAACCGTACCCACACTCTAGCACTGATGCCACCACTCCTCTGCTATGGGATGGGAAGTTACGGTATGACGATGCTACCGTTCCAAGAAGTCCAGACAACAGTGTTGCCGTTCCAAGGCATGCACCCCACGGTGCCGTCATTTCGGGGCATGCCCACGACGATGGTCGCTCCAGCACCAATTCACCGATGGGATCTTCTATAGGGGCACCGGCATCTAGCAGATCCAAGACGAGAGCACGAAGGCACAGCAGATCGAGTAGCACACAAACATAGCGACACAGCCAACACGGAAGATGCTTGCCCTCCAGGTGTCGGCGGCAGTGCGGCTGCAAGCTACTGCTTGCGGCCTCCTTGCGCGTGGCAGATGCAAGACATGCGCGATCTACAGCTAATTCGACCCAGCAACCCTCCGCAGTCCGTGCAGGATGCTCTTCATTGCGTGGACTTCGATCTCGTCCACTGCGTCATGGATGCCGTGCATGCTGTTTTTCCACGGGCGGCGACCTCAAAATCTCCAGCGTTGGCGGTTGGATGCCCTCCGCTCTTCTTGGAGTGGTGCAAACCAACAACCATCTGCCAGGGAGAAGCCATGGTGTCACCGATGGGAACACACTACCTAGCGCTGCAGTGTTCCGACATCGGCCGCCGCGAGGGCGCCTTCGCAGTTTGCTATTGGGACCACTTCCTAGAGGCCACACATAACCACCCCTTTCGTCGAGATGGTCTCCATGGGATCCAAGTGGTTGTACACGTGATTGTACATGTGCAGATCCAGCATTAAGATGGTGTCCACATTATGTCCAGGAGTAAAAAATAAAGAGTCTCAGTCCATTTTAGGTTGAGAATAATAGCATAAGCCGAGATGTAAAAGCCTTATTTTTAGGTGTTAGGATTGTGTCAAGTAGAGTCATCATTATAAGTTGGTTAGGTTGCAGCTCGTGCACGAGCTACATGTCTAGTTGGAGTGTTATGTTAGAGTACAACAGTGGCCTATTGGGCCTGGGCTGGTGGTATAGCCCGTTAGGGTTAATTGAATATAAGGGTCAACTTCTCTATACAAGGAGAGGAGATGTATCAATCTAATCAAGCAAGAATAAAGAAGGATTGTGGTTACTGTAGCACGCCCATTGCCGCCGCTCCCATCAACCCTCTCCTCTCGATCCCATCAGTCCACATAACACCATCACAAACGGTTATTATCATCTATCATAGAAATCTGCACTATATAGACTGGTTAATATAACAAGCGTCCCTGATATAGTAGTTGTCTCAAATATGTCCACAGTGTAACTGTATGTGATGAGTCAACACTAGAGACTCATAATCGATTATTTGTAGCAACTTTTTTTATAATAAAGGATAGTATTTCATACCCGGCTCATCTACCAACAGGTAGAATCAGGCCAATTATTACAAAGAAGAGGCCAAAGGGCAGGAAAACTAAGAAAAAAATCATTCGCAGCATTCTGTCTGCAAGATGAGAATACACCGCCGAATGATCGGCAACAATTTAAGTTCTTAAGCTTGTCAATGAGAGAGTTTTTGAGCAGGTGGAGCATAAATTGATGATCTAAATTATTTATAGAAGGGTTTCGCAACTAGGTGGCTAACCAAGACGAAGATAATCTTCAACTTATGGGGTTCCTGGCAAAGTTTCTCTGTGTGTCTTTCGTAATAACATAATCAGATAAAACTAAAGTAGTAGGTAGTAGCTCACCATCAGTCTTCGTATAGGAGTTCTCAACACGCCTGCATTCTCCAATGGACGGATATGACAATCGACTAGTTTACAACTGCTGACATCACATTTGAACCTTGAAACATTACTGAGTGGATTAACTTTGAAACATTTGTCTCCAACGGTTGATGCGAATGTGTGATGTCATTAGGGTCAGGGCCTTGGGGGAATTGAGGTGTAGGGCTGAATGGGCCGATTGGTGGATTGGGCCGGCCTGCGAAGTGAAGGTGTTTGAAGCCAGGGCTTAAGGTTGTTAGTTTTGCTCGTTTGGGCTCAAATGCTCCGAAAATATCATAGAATATTGCCTTACACACATCTATAAAGACATATAAAAGTGGTGAAACGGGTTTACTGTTCATATGCCACTGTTCATCACCCCTCCCTCCCTCACAGA
>JAENPR010002420.1:0-58019 GCA_018135685.1 Themeda triandra | reverse complement strand
CACTAAACTTCGCCGTGTGCAATGGCCTAGCACACGGTAAATTTTATGGCGTGGTCAACGGCATCCCGTCGCGTGATATTTTGCCGTGTGCAATGGCCTAGCACACGGCAAAGTTTATGTTTTTTATTTAAAAAAATAAAATTTTGCCGTGTGTAATGGCGTAACACACAAGCAGATTTTATGGCGTCGTCATTATCGTGTGATATTTTGCCGTGTGTAATGGCCTAGCACACAGCAAAGTTTATGTTTTTTATTTAAAAATGAAATTTTGCCATGTGTAATGGCGTAACACACGGCAAATTTTATGGCGTCGTCATCGCTGTGATATTTTGCCGTGTGTAATGGCCTAGCACACGGCAAAGTTTATGTTTTTTAAAAAAAATTTAAAACCTGTAGAATTTTTTTGCCGTGTGTACCTTTTTGCCGTGTGCCGTGTCCAGGCACACGGCAAAGTATATTTTAAAATCTGGAAATTAATTTTGCCGTGTGCCAGTACATTGCACACGGCAAAATATTTTTTATTTTTTTTGAATTTTTGTCCAAATTTTTTTCTGTAGCCTTGTTACAGTATTTTAAACTCTAATATAAAGTTTGGCATAATTTTGACTTTTCTTGTTATATTTAATTAATTAATTTCTTTTCTTTGATATTTTAGGTGCATTTCCAATTTGAACTACAGTAAATTAAAATAATAAAATTGGACCATCCAAAAAATATTAGTCATGATGCTTAATGAATGTTGACGTCGTATCCATGAGGTCACATGAAATCTCGAGCATCTTCTGGACGCAACTTGCTGATCTACCTAGTGGAAAAGTGATATTAAATTATAAAAAAGACAAACGAAGTCAGAAAATCACGAAACTTGGTGAGGCATCGTATTATCACATGTAGAGTCTGTGATAAAAATTTGAGAATGTTCCGAGTAAGTTGCGGCGTCGAATGTCAGAAACCCAAACATCTCCACAACATCTCACTTGTGATCGTATGAGGAGATGTCTGAGTTTTTGGCATCCGACGTCGCAATTTACTCAAAACCTTGTGAATTTGTTACCACAACCTACACATACGATGACATGACACCTTGCCAAGTTTCGTGATTTTCGGACTTCGTTTGGATTTTACATAATTTAATTTCACTTTTTCCGCAATATCCTCTACATGTTACGTCCACGAGATACTCGAGATTTCATGTGCCCTCCTGGATAGGGTCTCAACATACACTAAACATCATGAGTATCAATTTTTGGATGACCCAATTCCATTATTTCATGTACTGGAGTTCAAATTGGAAATGCGCAGAAAATCAAAGAAACGAAAGTAATGAACTAAATATATCAAAAAAATTCAAAATTGCCTCAAACTTTATATTAGAGTTTGAAATACTGCCAATGCTCCAAAAAAAATGGGGCGAAAATAAAAATAAAACAAAATATTTTGCCGTGTGCTTTGGGGAGCACTCGGCAAAGTTCTAAAAAATATCCTATCTAAAGTTCTAAAATTTTGCTGAGTGCCATGCCGGGGCACTCGCCAAAGTTCTAAAAAAAGCCCAATATGGGCGACGCGCCGGTCCATCCTGCCTAACCCTAGCGCCCCACCCTCCCGGCCCAAATGCGCGCCCGACTCCTCCCCCTGGCCCGCCGCGCTGCGCCCGCCCTCGCCGCTTCCGCCACGCCCCCACTCTCACCGCCGGCGAGCAGCTCCCGTCCCCAGCCAGGCCTGCCCCAGCACTGGCGGCGCGGCCCGCTGGCGGATCCGGCCGCCCCCTTCTCCGACCCGTGGCCGCACCGCACCGCCTCTTTGCCGAACCCAGGCGGAAGCGGAGGCAACGGGATGATGCGGAGGCAGCGACGCAGATGCACATCGAAGGGATCCACAACAGAGCAGTGGTGAGCTCAATCCGACGAGGAGGGCCCCGGATTAGGTGACCTCCGCTACCAGCCTGCCACCGTCGACTCCTTACGGCGCGAGGTACCAGCAGACGCCCCCTTCGACGCTGCAGCTGCGAGCAAGAGCCGCTGCTGCGGCCACCCCCGACGGCGTCGACCGACGGCTGGATGTAAGAGACACGACCCCCAGCTAGTTCCCCCTTCTATCGCTCGCTCGTTCACCATCGAGAGCTTGTTTCTATCTTTGTTTGCTCCCCATAATTCAAAGTTGATGCCTGAGATTTCGTGCCCTTCATTCCCGTGATTTTGCATCTTTCTCTTGCTCTTGCTGTGGTGATGCACTCCGTGTGCATGGCGCACCCACACCTGGTGATTCACACCGTGTGCATGCCTGAGATGTTGGGGGATGTCTTCTAGTTGATTGGTGAGGATTTCACACCGTGTGCATGCCTGAGTCACATTCTTCTGTTAAATTGATATGAAAATTATTCTGTGTGGGATTGCTTGGTTACACTGCATTGCAGTGTACTCATAGAATGGTAAGGTCCTGAGGTATTTCTGCAGAAAAGAGAAATGCTTTGTTGAGATCTTGTAGCCATGTATTCTAGCTGGGCTGCATAGTTTCCTTTACTTGATAGTACCATGTTTTCTTACAATGTGCCCTTTCGATGCTGGTGAGCTTGCTGCTCACCTGTGCAGGGATCCCAGGGACCAACAACTCATTAGCAGTCATAGCTTAGAGTTAGAGCGATACAATTTTACATTATGCATATGAGTTTGCTTCCTGTACCATTTTGTTTCTAAATACCACTGCTAGTCTGCTACATGTTGTTTGAGAGCCAACATTTTAAAGTGGTTTGGTCATGCAGGAATAATGACCCAAGTTGATTTGCCTATTGTGGCACTATAAGTGAGGTAGCAGTAGCAGTACGTAGCAACCTTCAATGTCTTTTTTCGTTTTTGTTATCCAAGAGAAGTGGGCTTTCTGGCATATTTGTTAGCAGCCCACTTCCTCTCTAGACGTATCACTAATAACTCTACCCTTATCACATACAGGAATAATATATAATGATGTATGTCTCTCGCTTATCACATACGCAGAAGCTTCAATTTTAGCATGAACAAGTCCCTGCCTGCCTCTCGCTGCTGCAGCCTGCTACGACAGTACGAGCAGTCCAGCTCAAGTTACATGCAATCACTTCCCTACTCAACCTATTGAGATGAGTACACCCCTCTCATCGTCTCTACTTCTATTGCTTTCTGGTTACCAATTCCATATACTACTTGCAAACAATCCTGTACCTGAATGTTAGGAGCTACCGTTCTTCTCATTTTTGTTCCCAAGGTAGCTATTTTCATTTAAATACATGGCAGTAGTAGTAGCTTGGGACTGTTGTTCTCTCAAGTCTGAACTCTTAACCAAGCAGGGCCAATGGTCAATTGCAGTACTCATTTTTCAGAGTTCAAAGTGAACATCGATTTTTTCTGTAATTAGTTGTTGTGACTCAAAAACATGTTTCTCCCTCTACTCTTATTCAATTGGTTACTTAGATATAACAAACTGAAATTACAATGTCTGAACTTACTGAATAGATGGTTTATTTCAATCGTAGTATTTAGGCCAATGCATGAGAACAAATAGACTGTAGTGTATCTTCGTGTCACCTAAATAACATTAGGATCAGTCTGTGTATGCACCAAGGCTCATGATCTGATTGCACTTGCAGTTGCTGCACTTTTGGAGTTTCCAAAATAAGAGAATTGAGAAGCCTGAAGTTCATGATGCAGCTATACGGGCTACTTCGAGGTACAACTTCCATCTTTCTTGAGACTCACAGGCTCTCTAGGCCGTTGATAGCAATTTGGAATAGGTTTAGACTAGTGGAACTACATTGAACTTGTGAATTATGGCTATGTAATGATGGACTTTGTGGAACCTTTGAACTATGGACTGTAATGATGGTTTATATTATGCTGGTGTGTTTGTGGATGTATATACCTATTCATATGTATGGTGGTCTGATTTGAATTTGATTCTATATTACATGCTATGGTCAGATATGAATTTATTTTTTTCTTTGAAAAATCAACTGAGGTATGTGGTGTTGCAAGTATTTTTTGGTTTGATCATAGATTTTTTTTGTAAAAAAATAATTTCTTTGCCGAGTGCCTAGCCATGGCACACGGCAAAGTATTTTTTAAAAAAACAGAATTCCTTTTATTTTTTTAAAAAATAAAATAAACTTTGCCGTGTGTAATACCTTAGCACACGGCAAAGTTAATTTTTTTTAAAAAATAAATTAAAATTTGCCGTGTGTTTTTTTTGCGCACGGCAAAATTTGCGTCAACGGCTGACGGCGTGACGGCGCAAAAACTTTGCCGTGTGCCGTCCATTGCACACGGCAAAATATATGAAATATTTTGCCGTGTGCCCCGATAAAAAGCACACGGCAAAGTTTCTTTGCCGTGTCGAATTTTCCCGTGTGCAGTTTGCCGTGTGTTTTGGTAAAAAACACATGGCAAAATGTTTGCCGTGTGTTTTTCTGCTCTTTGCCGTGTGCTGTTGCACACGGCAGCGTTTCGCTGTGCAGTAGTGGCTTACGGCTCTCAAAGAGTACTGACATAGTTGGTGTTGTAGTCAAATGCCTGCAGCTGTTCATACCGTACCTGAGCTCAACAGCCTTGACTGTGAAGACAAAGCTGACCCAGATGCCAATGCAAGACTTGTGTTGGGCGTTCGACGATTATTCAGTTTATGGCTGTGATGAACAGAATAGACTTCACACCATGAGTTCTAAATGGTTTCGACCAAACCCATCTTGTTGTCAACAAGAAGTTCATCCCCATGCCCAGTGCTCCTCTTCAAAATCATTGACATGTGATATATACTTGGAACCAGTTTTCCATGTATATTTGCTAGGACATGTTACACTGTCAGCTGGGAACAATAGGCTGAGCCCAATCATGGATGGCGAAAGCCAAACAAGCCCCATGAGTGTCTTTCCATATCTGAAACTTGGAGCACATATCTCGCCTCATGCCTCTTTGGAAGACTTGTCACCTACTATCGGAGGTTCTGTGTCATGGATAATCAACGATGAAGCCAAACAATGTGGCATGTATGCAAACATTTCCTTTGAGCAGCTAGGCGAGTTCACGATACCAAAAGCAGTAGGTTGCCTTAGTAGGAATGTGGAAGCTACCTCATATCAGATGTCGTGGGAGTAGTCCAAGCATGGAAGCGCATACCTTCGGGCCGAGAAGAACTCATGGGGAGCAAATACTAGGAAGAACAAATTTCGAAAATGCCGTAAGCAATGGCACGGCAACAAGGTTCCAGTTCAGGGATGGACAGTTGCTAACAGTGAGTTTATTACTAGGTCATGGATTGCGCACACGCCTGCCCAGTTGCAGTGCTCGGTCGTTGACTATTGGATTCAGAAAACAAAGCGATCAACAGTGCCGTTGTTATCGAAAACAAATGCCTGCGTCCATAATTGTCCGATCACGATGTTGTCTTTGCAAGATCACAGTTATTTGGCGAGGAAGCTCAAGATGTCCAGCACGTGAAACCCCTGAAGGATTTCCACTTCAACTGTTAGTGTGTGTTGCTAATATAGTTGTTTAAAATACATTTTGGGATATCTAAAAATATTGTTTAAGTTTCACTGTATATATCATGACATTCCTCATTCGTTCCATGCTTGTGTTCCACGACTGTTCCTGATGTCACTACCAGAATCGGCCTATTTGCCGATGGCCGCGCAGTTTGCCGATGGCAAAGTGGTCAGCCATCGGCAAAATACAGGCTTTGCCGATGGCAAAGTGCGGCCACCGGCAAACTGTTGTTTGCCGACGGCCCTGCCATCGGCAAAGCACGGCCATGGCCAAAGCCATACTTTGCCGGTGGCCAGGCCATCGGCAAACCTCTGCCATCGGCAAAGCCCTATTTTTGCCGATGGCAGGGCCATCGGCAATGTCTGGCCATCGGCAAAATTGGCCCAGGGCCGACGCCGTTCGGTGTCGGCCGACCTGGGATTATACGTCAGCAAATCCTCAGGTTTGCCGATGGCCAAGCCATCGGCAAACTGACCATAAGATCTTTTTATTTTTTTTGAAATTTTTTTTGCCGATGGCCTTGGTCATCGGCAAAATTTGTTTTGCCGACGGCGAGGCCATCGGAAAAAAAATTTCAAAAAAAAAAAAAAAGGCTTTGCCGACGGCCGCCTCCACGTCATCCATCGGCAAAGCCGCCGTCGGCCCTCACGGCCGCGTCGGGCGACGTGGCGGTATGCCGATGGCCCACGTGGCCATCGGCAAAAGTTTGCCGATGGCAAAGTCGATGGCCATCGGCAAACCTGGCTTTGCCGATGAAATTTTTGCCGACGGGGGTTTGCCCTTTGCCGATGGGAATCCTGTCTCTGCCGATGGTGGCCTGCCATCGGCAAAAAGCTCGATTCCGGTAGTGGTGTGGCCTTTTTTTCTCGTGTAGTCCATCCACACATGTAAGTAATGTGAGTTTATATGGCAGAATGTACGGAGGATTTCATGAGAGCCTCTGCTGATCGTCTGATGAAAACATGGGAAAAGGATATGCAAAGTATTGAAGTTGGGAGTACAAAGGCCATGCATGATATGTGTCTATGAAGTTTTTAATTATTAGTACAAAGTATGTTTAATTCAATTACTAGTTGAAGGACAATGCGAGGCGGCATGTCGTTGTGTCCATGGGCGGTGGTGGGAGGCGGCAGAGGGCGGGATCACACAATCACATGGGAGCGAGTACCCATCATAGGATAACTCCGTCCGTCTGGAATTATCTCGCAGGTTTGGAAAGCCTCCATGTTCGATCTTCGTTCTTCTCTTTTGCGTCCCCCGCGCCCCACAAGGCAGCGTGCCATGGTTGCTTCCTTCCTCCCTCCCATCTGTCATAGTCATGGTGGCTTCCACACAGCGTTGTGGCTTACCATTATCGCACACCAGTGGTGGAGTCGGATCTGTCATAGTCATGGTGGCTTCTCTATGTTTAGTCTCCGTCCACTGACTCCAGCTGGTCCTATTTGATGAATAATATTGGCTCATCCCTATGAGGTGTCTATGAGGTGTCTATATATCAATTAATTCTGTCGGTCTCCAAGATGTCATATACATATATGTCGACCTCCGTGCTTTGCCCTCTACTTGAAGTCTTCATTCCAAGTCTTCCTGTGCGCACATCACTTTTGACAAATTTCCACACAATGTCGCTCTCAAATAATGGACCTGTGCAAATGTATAGACATACAATTGGCCAGCTGGGCTGAATAGATTCGCAAACTCTTGTTGGTGTTGGACACACCCTTTTAAACTTTTATTTTCTCAAATAAACTGGAGGAGTATATATCGTCACATTAAGAAGCTAGCCACCCTACAACTAGTTCAATTCTACAGGTTGCCTTACTCCGTCTATCCAAATGGCAGCATAGGTGGCTAGTTCTACTGTAGCCCCAGTTAGAAAGATTCTCTAAGAGTTTGCTATATTTCGGAGGCAAATCTTCCAAAATAATATGTGGAGTAAAAAAACTGCCCATCTCCAATAATTTGGCATAATTCACTTCCCAAATCCAATTTTCCTCAAAAACCATTATTTTTCCATAAACATAAAAGAAAAACACTTTTGCACAGAGAACCCTGCACTTGTCACTAATTAACTAAACCCAGATCTAAAAATTTTTCCCTGATAAACTTACATTAGGAACCCTGAAAGAGAAATGAAATTGTGTTTTCTCCCTTCAGCCTACTCTTCCCGTATGTCGCCGCCGCCACGGCGAGGCCGACTGTCGAGTGGCTGTTCGACCAGCACGATCGCTGTGGTGTGGCCCCGCTGCAGTGTCGTCCCGGCATTGCCTGCAGCAGCGCCAGCTGGCCTTCAGCCATCTCGCTGGCGCGGCCTCACGTTGGCACATCCTAGGGCAGCGGTAGTGAGTGCGGCGCTGACGCGATTAGCAGCGAGGAGGGAAGGCGGACGGTGAGGCAGCGACGCATCCGCTGTGCTCGACGTGGGACTTCGTGGGGCCGGCAACGTGGAAAGACACTCCGAGTCTCCAGTGCCAAGTACGACGCGTGCACGTAAAGATGTTGAACATCTGGACTCAGATACGTACAAACCTTAACTCCTTTAAACAGATTCGGGTATGTCAAAAAAAAAAAAAAAACGGATTCGGCTTCGAATACGTCGACAAATATCCATAACATTGGCACCCCTACCTGCCGCCTCTCAAGCAATTTTCTATAGTAGTGACAAATAATAAATAATAAAAATCATACATATAATTGACAGTTGTAGCGATATTGCGAATATCATAGTCGAAGTATATTGTTTGAGTAACGACACGACACATGTGCATATATTCTAAGTTTATTAGTCCACCGTTGACTAGATTGCTCAGTCCTGTGTATGGAATTCTACACGCTCCCTACACCCAACGTGTTCCTAGCTAACTTCCAATGCCCACCATCGATGACTCTTGATAAATATCCACGATGTCCCTCTCATAATTGAAGACCTCTCAATATGTTTGGTCACAACTGGCCGACTGGGCAGGATAGATTCCCCAACTCTTGTGTTTGAGTTGTTGTGCTGTGTAGACTTTCTGAGACCCTACAGCTAGTTCAAGTGTTCAACCACACACCAGGTTCTGATTTTCTCTCCGCACTTGTACTTTATCTACAAGATCAATCATAGATGTTACACTGATTAACAGGGACAATCGACTCTGCAGCAGGTTTGTGTGATCGTTATTAATGGCAGCAGAGGCGGTGTGTTCTGCAGTGGCCCAGGAGGCTGCTAGCCAAGTCTTATCAAGAATAAAGGAGGGTTATCAGGAAAAGTCAGATGCAATGGAGAACATAGAGAGGATGGAGATGGCACACATCAAACTGGAGGCCGCCCTTGAGATCTCCAACAAGTGGAACGTCACCAGCGTGCCACTGCTGCGTTGGCGGAACAAGCTGAAGCGCGCCTCACAGGAGTGCGACAACACTCTGCGCAGGTGTAGGCAGCGTTTGCAAGAAGAGGATGAAGTACAGCAATCGGCAAGGAGTTCCTCGTTTCCAAAGAGGATTGCTCATACTGCCATGTCATTTGTTTCGTCAATCTTCAGTGGTGACGACGATGATGAGCTGAGAGCATCCACTGCTGCCCGGCGATTCGAACGATTTGCAGAAGGTGCAAGCGAATTCTTAAGGTACATGGAGCTTGGTGGCACACCATGCAGATACATATTTTTTGACCCGTTGGTGCGCCATCTTCTCGCTAGCAAAGGAACAAAATATTGCTTCATTAGCAATGGTCAACATCTCTCATTTCTTCTACAACCCTGTAGTCCACTACATGAGAATGCACTACTACAGATTTTCATATCACAGCCGGTTCGCAACCCTCATCACCGACGGAAAGTGAACCTAAAAGGTGAGCAGGCGTGTGTTGTGGGTGGTCACATCACCCGGAATTTTCACCCCCGGCAGCGATGAGCACACAACACCGCCGGCGCGTAGAATGCCCCGCAGTGTTATTCGATAACAACACCGCCGGCTCTTCTTAAGAACCGACAGTGTTGTAGAGCGAACACCGCCGGCTCGTTCGGAGCCGCCACGAGTTGTCGGGGCCAACACTGCCGGCTGGTTCTTCGAGCCGTCAGTGTTGTAATACACGACACTGCCGGCTCGTAGAATTAGCCGGCCGTGTTGGCTCTGACAACACGAACGGCTTGTGCAACGAGCCGACAGTGTTGTTCGGAGCCATGCTTTGCCCGGCTGTTGCAATTGACTTAAGTGATGGTGGTTTTTTCAATTTATTTTTTAAAAATTTAAATAAATTATATATTTTAGTTTTTATTTTATAATGCATAATTATAATTATATTAATTACAGTTATAATAATTATAATTATATTAATTACATTTATAATACAAAGATCCAAGTTCCTTCCAACATGTTCGTACAACCCTCAAAATGTACTTCTAGTTCAATGAAATAAAAATTACATGAGACGATTAAGTTGGACTGCCAACTCTTCCTTGTACTTCCTTCGGCTCGAGCAATTGAAAATAATCCATTCTTCGAAAGCACCATGGTGTTGATGAAGTCCACCAACTCCGCTTGGAATGCGGCGACTTCGAAGTCTAACAACATTTGGTGCTTTTGGTTCTTCCGCTGTCATTCCAAAACGCAAACAAGGAATCGTACAATCATAATTTATTTAAATTAGTAACAGAGACATAGAAAAGAGGATTATACTTACAAGTTCATCGGCTCGCTCGAAGTGTAGCCGAGGAATCAAAACATGGCCCACATCACATAGAAGCCACATTGGGCGTTGTCCTTAGGCTGCTTCAAGTACGCGATGTTCTTCATTATTTGCATCTTGAATGCTCTTTGCGTCCGGCCTCTATATCTTGTTCGAAGACTGTGTAAAAATATTGAATAGGGGGAACATTCGAAAGACACATGTGTGATCAGATAATAATATGTTATTAGTATCACTTACTTATTGAATAGTTGCAACAGTGGATCCAAGTCCTTAAGTGGAATCTTCTTTGAATCCCACACCTCGATCACATTGGTGTCAAGATTGACGGTGACGAAAGCCCAATGACCTCTGCAATCACATGATCTAAATTAACAAATAATCTTGACGAAAAGAGAAGTATAAAAACAAAGGTGGAGAACTCATACGCGAAGTTGTAGGGCAGAATATCGTGGTTTTCCCATTCTACACGAACTCTTCGAAAATTGGGAACAAGAGATTTACCACCTCGTCCGGGTTACTGAGAAGCCCTTGATTGACTCGATGGGGTCAATGAAGCCTAAGTGTTGCCATTTCTGCTTTATTGAAGCATAGCACCAAATTAGCCTACATAAAAACATTCAAAGTTGAAAACAATTAACAGTTGGTGACTCGAAAGAGCATTACATAGAATTTCATGTGTTTACGGTACTTACATAGTCCACAATGTCATGTGTTGTACGTCGAGGTTTTTTCCCTGATATAGCTGAAAAAGAGCCTCATACTCGATGGGCACCTTCTCTTCTTCTGCATAGTAGTAGACTAGCTTCGGAGGGATAATAGCAGTAAATGCAAAATCCTGGTGCTGTGAGGTGACGGCCATGTAATATTCGTGCAACTTACGCATCGGCGTGGGAAGATTTTAGTACTCTTCATCGGAGACCAAAGGTTTTCCGTATTCAAACTTACGCGCCAATGGTGCCGTCCCAACTGATTCCGAATACATCTCCTCGGCGTCTTCCCTGGTCAACTCCGGACAATCTTGGCACAATTTATCTATCTTTCTTATATGCTCTTTGAAATCATCGTCGGCCTTTTCATTATTGTATTTGTTCTGTGTGCCTTTCATATTCGTTCGTCTTCAAAGCCGCAGGAAAATCGGCGATGAGATTGAAAAAAGGTACATACTGGTCCTTGGGTATTCTTGCTATCCACAGTTTGTCCATCGGGTTTGAAGTGCTGCCACTGAACGGCCTTTTGTTTTGCCCTTGATCGCCATGGGCAGCATTAGAAACCGATGCCGAGGACCTTTTCCTTGACTGAGAGGAGGATGTCGTTGCCTGCGTCTGAGGATGACGAGAAGCATGTCCTCTAGTCCCGGATGTAGAACGACCGGGATTCGCTTTTCTCCCTCGGGTTCCCGAAGAACCCACCGTAAGAGGAGGGGCGGTCACCCGAGGAGGAGGAGGATTCGCCGACGAGTCCGCCGAGGCGAAGGAGCGGGGAGGAGTTCGGCCGACGCGGAGGAGGAGGAGGAGGAGGAGGAGGAGGAGGAGGAGGGGGGGGAGGAGTCTGGCGACGTGGTGGAGTCTGCTGAGGCGGAGGAGGAGGAGGAGGAGGAGGAGGGGGAGAGGAGTCCGCTCACGTGGTGGAGTCTGCTGATGAGGTGGAGGAGGAGGAGGCAAAGGAGCAGTAGGTTGCTGGTGCGGAGGAGAAGGAAGAGGATTCTCCTGACGCAGAGGAGACTCCTGATGAGGACGAGGAGAAGAAGACGGGGTTGATGGCAATTGAGGATGTCCCCTGCTTGGAGATGCTGAGTTGTGGGGCGAGGGTTCGCATTCGTCCTCTTCATTAGAGGACATCTCGTGCTCAAGCTTAATGAGGCGCTTGCTCCACGCCACAACAAATCCTATGTTCTGCTCAAGTTTTGGCATGTCCTCCGATGCAAGGTGGTCAATGGGTATCCTTCCGTACTTCTTCTTGAGTACCTTGTCAATGGTGACTTTGGCGTACCCCGGCGGAATTGGGGTGCCTTTAATGGTCCCATCTAACATGGGTAAGGCTTGGCCGAGCGCCACCTTGTCTTTCGTCCATTGTTGCTTGATGTACAGCTTGACATTCACACGGTCAGTGATGCTATCGACCGGGTGAGGCACATCCACATCTGGTTCACCAAAAGGGTGGACCCACAACCGCTGCAACCCCGTGCTTGCGGTCCTTGAGATTGTTGGGACGCAAGTTCTCGTTCGACCTTCTCTTGAACTAGTTGATCTAGTTTGGAGTTCCATCTATCTTCCACATCCTTAAGCATCTTGAGTGTCTCCTCCTCTCTTGCCTTCTTGCTCCTTTTGCGGCTCCGATAAGTTTCCGCATCTTCCGGGAAACCTAGCAACCAACTAACAACCCCGGCTCCTCTGGTGCGGCCACCATGCTCCTTGTTCCCGAGTGCTTGGGTGAGCACGTCGTTCTCCCTGTCAGAAGTGTGTGATCCTTGAATCACCTCCTCGGTTATCTCGGAGATCCTCGAGACGAGGGCACTCATGTCTGAATCATCTATGCCTTCACTCTTTGGATGATTTAAGACGCTAAAGCTCCCATCATTACCATGACGACAGTTCCTCGTGATACAGAACATTATAGATTTGGCCTGCCAACGGGCGGTCACAACCTCAACGCCAGCTTCAATAAGCTCTGACTGCTTCTCAAGTTCCTTTTGAAAAACATTCAACAAGCTTGGCATATCCACGAGAGCCGCAATGATGAGGAAGTTTATTTTTTGTCGAGTTCTCCTTATTCTGCGTGCTAAGGGTTTGGAACTCCTCGGAATCGCAGTGAGTCATGAACTCCTCCCGAGGGGCCCCGATAGGCCAACTTTGAGTTACTACCAAAACTTGGTTCTGCACCACCAACAATATACTTCCTGTAACACTCACCCCTGAAAGTCTTGAAGCATGAGGCTATTATTTCATAGGCTCTTTTCTGGGCTAAGGGTTTGTCAAACTGATCTTCCTCTGGGAATGTGAAATACTTTGGGAGCTCCTCATTCCGTATTTGCAACTTGATATTTTCAGGAACCATGGACGGGTCCGTATCTTTGCCCTGCCAGTTATAGTACTTCAAGGGGACAAATTGCCTTACAAGGTTGCCGATGACCCCTGAGTACTTCTTCATAGATTTCTCTGGTGCAGAAGGGAGACCGCGTTCATCATCGAGTGTGGTGATCGGCAATGCAGATTTAGGAAGTTGTTTCGGCCCTCGCTTGGTTCTGACTCTAGTATTACCACTGCTTGCCTGCGGCTCACCGGTATGCGGTGGGTCGGTGACCAGCGAAGGAACCTGCTGGATAGAACGTGTAAGTTAATACCCTGTCAATGCAGTAGTGGGTGTGCCTACATCATCAAATGACACCTAAGTTACCTGGTTGGCCTGCTCTTCTTGCTCATCATGCAAGTTCAAATAAGTGCTCGGGCTCTCTTCTCCCTGCCCGTGAGTAGCGGCCTCGTTGTCACCGACAACATTAGCTGCTTCATGCTCCATCTCTACGGCTACGAGGAATCTGGTGATGAACCATGGATGTGAATTGACCGTGGTCAGTCAGTGCTAAACTAATAACAAGACAATCCACAATTGCCTACAAAAATGATGTACATATTTGACCTACAAATAGGATATATATCTATGACCTACAAGTGCCTACAAATCATGTCCACACTAGCTTGCTGACCAAATTTCAGCCCATTTGGACTTATGGTTAAAGCTACACAAAATCCACAAGCTAGCAACATTAAACCCACATTAAATAGGCCTAAATTACTTTGGACTATGAAATATGTCCAATAACAGATTTGACCCTCCAATTATGGCTAACTATCAGCAATTCAGCATAGAAACATCACACAAAATTTATCAAGCTCAAATCCTAAGTAGAATTAAGATGGTGAATTTATTTGCTTATACTAGCTACTAGCACCCTATAAAGCATCTCCAAAACCTTACAACTTGAACAGGTTCTGAGCATCAGCAGGTTCACAAGTTAACAAGGTCGAATTGACCAAAGTTCAGAGATCGTTGCAGCAACAGAATCCTATACAGGCATTCTGTCGAACAGGTAGGGGGCAGGAAGAGAGGAGCAAACCGCGTGAACAGATGGTGACCGCTTCCGCGCGCTCCTAGATGCCTGTGAGGGTGGACGATGCTCCGGAGATTGCTGGACGCGGGGCAGGGGCGCGCGAGCTCCGGTGTGGCGGCGGCGGCGCCGGTGGTGCCGCTGGCTACCGGTGGTGCCGCTGACGCCGGTGCTGAACAGGGCCGCGGGTCGCGTGGCCGTCAGCGGAGGAGTGGGGTGGCAGAAGGCGACGTCGGTGACGGAGGAGGCCGTTGTCGGGGGCGGCGGACGGCGTCGTTGGGGGCGGCGGACGGCGTCGAGGCTGCTCTGCAGAGTTGGGAAAGGGCGCGTGGTTCAAAAGACTTGTGAAATTTTTAGTAGCGCGTGCGCCCGCTTATATACCTAGGTGTTATCACTGCCGGTGCCTAAACAACACCGGCAGTGATATGTATATCACTGCCGGCTCCAACTCAGAACCGGTAGTGATAAGTACATCACCGCCGGTGCTAAACGCGCCCCAAAAGCGATGACTTGTCAAGCCTTAATTAGAATAATTTCTGTTTCGTATGAACAGGGCGTCTTTACCCACGACGGTTAAGGCCGCGCCCTCGACCCGTGAGGCCCGCGCTCGAGTCCTAATCTTTGCAAATTTTTTGGGTTTTTAATTATTTTACAAATTTGAAAGAAAAAGTGTTAAACATATGAAGTAGTGAATAAAACAGTTATCCTCCTCTCGAGCGCGGTGGTTAAGGCATAAATGTTTGATCTCGGTCCCGCGTTCGAGTCGCGGTGGTGTCAAATTTTTTTGAAAATTTTTAGTTTTCAAAATAACATCACCGCCGGTGTCAAAGGTAGCACCGGCAAAGTGATGATTATTTTTTGAAAATACTAGATATATTTGTAATAAATAGAAAACCGTGTATTCCCATGTCAAATTGGCTTCAAATTTCTTTCTAAGCACATAAACAAGTAAACTAAGTCCCCACACATGACCTTAGTTTTTTTTCTAGAGATTTGACATGGTTTGACTATGTTTGACCTGATCAAATCTTGGATTTTTGTGATAATGCACTTTGACCCAGCCCTAGATGGCCTCAAATGCAAAAGTGATGAACACAAGGTCTGTCACACTCATCATGATAAACATTTGGTGTGATGGTCAACTCTTCATTTGACAGAGCTTGTACCACTAAAACTTTGAATTTTTGAATTTTGGCGCCTCGTATCCAGTATTTGAAACCCTAGTTGGTCTCAAACTGAAGTGTCTTGAATACCAACTTTGGTCCACTCATCATGAACTACATTTCATACAAAGGCCATTTTTGCATCTGACAAAGTGTTAGGAAAGTGTAGCTCCAAATCCACACGTGCCACATACACTTCCACAAAGTCCATGTGAGATTCAAGAACTTGTGACCGGTGTTGGGTTCCACTGTCTCAAATGCAAAAGTGGCCTATCTAGCAAATGTGTATCTTGATGAGTTATATCACCCTTGTATTCAGATGTTTTCCATCTAGGTCGTTTGGTGCCTCAATTTGACCATGTTTGACCTGGTCAAATCTTGGATTTTTGTGATAATGCACTTTGACCCAGCCCTAGATGGCCTCAAATGCAAAAGTGATGAACACAAGGTCTGTCACACTCATCATGATAAACATTTGGTGTGATGGTCAACACTTCATTTGACAGAGCTTGTACCACTAAAACTTTGAATTTTTGAATTTTGGCACCTCGTATCCAGTATTTGAAACCCTAGATGGTCTCAAACTGAAGTGTCTTGAATACCAACTTTGGTCCACTCATCATGAATTACATTTCATACAAAGGCCATTTTTGCAACTGACAAAGTGTTAGGAAAGTGTAGCTCCAAATCCACACGTGCCACATACACTTCCATAAAGTCCATGTGAGATTCAAGAATTTGTGACCGGTGTTGGGTACCACTGTCTCAAATGCAAAAGTGGCCTATCTACCAAATGTGTATCTTGATGAGTTATATCACCCTTGTATTCAGATGTTTTCCATCTAAGGTCGTTTGGTGCCTCAATTTGACCATGTTTGACCTGGCAAGTATATCACTGCCGGCTCCTACGCAGATCCGGCAGTGATAAGCATATCACTGCCGGTGCTAAACGCGCCCCGGCAGTGATTACATGTGGCGCCCACCGGTTAATTAGAATAATTTCCTGTTACGTACGAACAGGCGACTTTACCACAGTGGTTAAGGCCGCGTCCTCTGACCTGTGAGGCCCGAGCTCGAGTCCTAATCTTTGCAAATTTTTCGGGTTATTAATTATTTTACAAATTTGAAAAAAAGTGTTAAACATATGAAGTAGTGAATAAAGCGGTTATCCTCTCTCGAGCGTAGTGGTTAAGGCATAAATGTTTGATCTGCTGGACCCGCGTTCGAGTCGCGGTGGTGTCAAAATTTTTTGAAAATTTTTAGTTTTCAAAATAGCATCACCGCCGGTGTCAAAGGTAGCACTGGCAGGGATGATTATTTTTTGAAAATACTAGATATACTAGTAATAAATAAAAAACTGTGTATTCCCATGTCAAATTGGGTTCAAATTTTTTCTAAGCACATAAACAGTAAACTAAGTCTCCACACATGACCTTAGTTTTTTTTCTAGAGATTTGACATGGTTTGACCATGTTTGACCTGGTCAAATCTTGGACTTTTGTGATAATGCACTTTGACCCACCCTAGATGGCCTCAAATGCAAAAGTGATGAACACAAGGTCTGTCACACTCATCATGATAAACATTTGGTGTGATGGTCAACTCTTCATTTGACAGAGCTTGTACAACTAAAAGTTTGAATTTTTGAATTTTAGCACCTCGTATCCAGTATTTGAAACCCTAGATGGTCTCAAACTGAAGTGTCTTGAATACCAACTTTGGTCCACTCATCATGAACTATATTTCATACAAAGGCCATTTTTGCATCTGACAAAGTGTTAGGAAAGTGTAGCTCCAAATCCACACGTGCCACATACACTTTCATAAAATCCATGTGAGATTCAAGAATTTGTGACCGGTGTTGGGTACCACTGTCTCAAATGCAAAAGTGGCCTATCTAGCAAATGTGTATCTTGATGAGTTATATCACCCTTGTATTCGATGTTTTCCATCTAAGGTCGTTTGGTGCCTCAATTTGACCATGTTTGACCTGGTCAAATCTTGGATTTTTGTGATAATGCACTTTGACCCGAAAATTTCTAGATGGCCTCAAATGCAAAAGTGATGAACCCAAGGTCTGTCACACTCATCATGATAAACATTTGGTGTGATGGTCAACTCTTCATTTGACAGAGCTTGTACCACTAAAACTTTGAATTTTTGAATTTTGGCACCTTGTATCCAGTTTTCGGGTTTTCAATTATTTTACAAATTTCATACAAAGACCAAATCCACTTTGACACGAACTATTCCTGTTCAACTTTGTAAAATATTTATTTAGAGAGAGTACATGGATAGAATACAAAATGAATAAAAATTATAAAATTACATATACAATAACAAAGACATATTTTTCTTCACCGTCAATGTTATCATCAATGTGTATCAACACATTATAATTTGACCACTTGCTTTCGTCCTCAGTTGTGGCCTACTTGTCATCTCTAGCGCAGCGGCAAGGGTCGGATGCAGGCAGCGGCAAGGGTCGGATGCAGCTCGAACCGCACCGGCAGGTACTCCTCGATGGGGCAGTCGTACGACGACCCAGAGAAATGCGCGACCAACTCGTGCATAAACTTCTGGCGTCGCCTTCGAGTACTAACACCACCCCAGGAGAAAATTGCACAAAGTCCGTCAATCTCATAGCACCTCAAATGAACGCATGCCACTGTAGAGGTACACTTCAAGGAATGAATGTACTTGTCTACAACGCACACGATTCACGAGACCCGGAGAATCCAGCTCGTGGGACGGCTGTCAATCTCACCGGCACCCCAACATGCGGCTCAGCTCATCTTCGCAGCATTCTTCTAGCACCACTTGTGTGCACTATTTTGGTGGACTACTATAACACATGCTGATATCTGTATGTGGAGGGCTTTCTCCCAAAGGGAACCCATGTATTTGGAAAACTAGCAAACAACTAGAGAAATAGGGAGGAAAATGATCACAAACTCAGATAGAGGTTCCAAGCACGATGGCCATTTTATAGCCCCCGGTTTGTCGTGGTAGGTGGGAGCAGTGCTCTTGCTGCAGAGGGGGCAGAGATAAATTTTTTAAAAAACAATCTCTACTTTATATCACTGCCGGCGCCTGGATGGAGCCGGCAGCGATGGGCTAACGGCATTTTTTTAAAAAAGCGCCCAGTCCATCCCCGCCGGCGCCTTCCACAAGCCGGCAGTGATAGGTCCAACGGCATTTTTTAAAAGGCACGCCCGCTTCATCCCGCCGGCGCCTTCCACAAGCCGGCGTGATAGATCCAACGGCATTTTTTAAAAGACGCGCCCATTCCATTACCGGTTTGTGGAAGGAGCCGGCATGATCAATACAACGGCATTTTTTAAAAGGGGAGCCCACTGCGGCCACGGGCTCACATCACTTCCGGCCCGCCGCAGTGGGTCCGATCAACGACGCGTACCCGCCGCCGTAGGATTTGAACCCGATGATTTTTTAAAATAAAAAATGGGAGCAAAATAACATAAAGATTTGTAACAAAAAAACAGAAACCGAACCCGTGACCACGATCGAGTCCAGGCGTTACAAGCCGGCAGTGATATCCACGCCTATAAATACATGGCAAACATCCAGGGCATATGCCTGCCTTCTTGTGTTCATTTCTTCCTCTCTCCATCTTGGCTAGTTCTCTAGGCTAGTTTGCTAGTTTTTGTGAAGATGGCCTCTCTGTGGGAGAAAGCCTTTCACATACAGATATTTTTACGCGTTGTAGTCCACCACAATGGTGCACACAATAGGTGCTAGAAGAATTCTACTGATATAGCAATGCCGGATGTTGGGGTTTCCGGCGAGGCTCTTGAGAAGTGCTTGCACTTATGTGCTTGCATTCGACGCCCGCGCGGTATTGTCTCTTCAAGCCGGAAGGGGCCATACAGTCATGTATCCCCGCCGAAAGCCTCGAACCAAGAGCAAGAAGGGAAGGATTGCGGCATTCCCTGATTGCCTCCGACAAGCATTGCTCTAACCACCTCGCATTATCTATGCTAGCAAGGATGCTAGAAGAATACTACTGAGGTGGTTAAATTATAATGTGTTGATACTCATGGATGGTAGCTTTGATCTGTATGAAAATAGGTCTTTGTTATCGTATATGTAATTTTGTTGTAAGGTCTTTGTTATCGTATATGTAAACTTTTTATTTGTATTATCTTGTACTCTTGTGCTCTATCTAAATAAATATTTTGTTGTCGTTAACAAAACATATATGTACTCAAGCATAGAGTTTACTATATAAATGTATAAAAAATAAAAAAAGTAGATATAATCATAATTCATTATATTATATAATAATATTAAGATAAGTAGATATTACATATCTTGATCTAAAAATTAGTAGAAATTACATATAAAAAAATTTCAAAAATTTTGAGGCAACCTGGACTCGAGCGCGGGTCGCAGGTTCCAGAGCGAGCGGCCTTAACCGCTGGGACAAAGAGGGGAGATCGAAAGAGTGGAGCAGTATAGGTTACTTAACCGCACATAGCGGTCTCCATCATCACTGCCGGGTCGTAACAAGAACCGGCAGTGATAAGTTGGCGGGGACGAACGGCCAAATACCCGCTTCGTCTTCCTTGCCGCGCATTGATGGCGGTGTGAACTGATAGGCCACCGGCGACGGTGGCCTTTGAGTCCCCCGCCGGTGGCCTTTATAAACCGGCCTCCTCGGCTACATTCTCCTCCCACACCTTCCTCTCTTTCTCTCCATATCCTCTCGATCTTCTCTCCTTCGTCCGTCATGGAGTCCGGCGGCCGTGGCGTCGGTGGTGGCCGCAGCGGTGGTGGAGACGGAGCTGGACGCCGAGGACGGCGTTTTCTGCACCCGTCGACCTCCTCCCCCGGCCGCCAAGTCCGCGCGCCGGAGAACCAAGTGCTCGCCCTGCGCGTGCAGCTTGCCCAAGAGCGGAGCTGGCGCAGGACGGCCGAGGAGGCGCTGCAGGTGGAGCGCGCGGCCCGCGCGGCGGCCGAGGAGGAGGCCGCCATCCTCCGCGATGCGCTGGCGGCCGAGCAGGCGGCCCGCGCGGCTGCCGAGGAGGAGGAGGAGGCTGCTCGCAGCCAGCTCCAGGCGGCGGGCCCCCGTTAGGCGGCGGCGAGGGTGCGGCGGCAAGGACGGCGGCGAGCGGACGTCGAACGCTGCCACCATTTTTTTTGTTAGTTTTTTTATGTAATGAAAACCTTATGTAATTAAAACCTTATCAAATTATCTATATAATGAATTTGTATTGCTACAAGTTTCGTTTTATTTATTTTATTATTATTTTGAGCAAGTTGAATCATATAATGAATTATATAATGAATTTGAGCAAGTTGCCCTATTTTCATGCCTGCCGGTCTCTGGCTAGAGCCGGCGGTGATAGCTGCCCACTTAATCACTGCCGGCTCTAGACACAGGCCGGCAGTAATATACTCATCACTGCCGGCTCTAGACACGAGCCGGCAGTAATATCCTCATCACTGCCGGTGCCTTCGCTGCCTGACGCGAGTCAGGCTCCGTCGAGCTTGGCACCGGCTGTGATGAGTCATCACTGCCGGTTTCGCCATTTCCGACGGTGATACGGTGGGCTGTGATGTGCGAATCTGTAGTAGTGATGGGATGGAGGTTGGCCTAATATTGTTACTTGAAGATACCAACACACCAGAGAATAATTTCACTTTCGCCCTCAACTTACAGCTCTCTGAATGTACAGACATAGTTAAGATTGCAGTCGGATGCCTGCAGCTGTTCATACCATACTTAGGCTCAACCGCTGAGACTGTGAAGACAAAGCTCACTCAGGTACCAACACAAGACTTGTGCTGGGTGCCCGATGCTTATCCTGTTTTTGGCCACTGTGTTGAACACCATAACAATCTTCACACCATCTGGTCCAAGTGGTTTCGACCGAACCCTCTTTGTTGCCAGCAACAAGGTCATCACTACTCCCAAAGCTACAATTCCATAAGCTCACCGTCAGGGTCATTGCCATGTGATATTTACTTGGAACCCGTTATCCAAGTGTATTTACTAGGCCATGTCCCACTGTCTGTTGGGAATAACATGCAGGGAGCAGCTGTCAATGGTGAAAGAAAAACAAGCCCCATGAATGAATTTCCTTATCTGAAACTTGGAGTGCATTTCTATCCCCATGCCCCTACTGAAGATTTGTCACCTGGAGTCGAGGGTTCGGCAACAGAAATGATCAATGGGGCTGCCGTGAAACAGGGCTTGTATGCAAAAATTTGTTTTGAACAGTTGGGCGAATTTATGATACCGAAGGCAGTAGATTGCCTTCATGGGAGTGTGGCACACACCTCGTATCAGATGCTTTGGAAGTCCAAGCATGGTGGCGCAAACCTTCAAATCGAGAAAATCTCATGGGGACTAACCACTGGGAGAGACATGAATGGAAAACATCCTAAACAACGACAGGGCAAGAAGATACAAGGATGGGCGAGTGCAAACATAGATTTCATAAGCTTCTGGGTTGCACACGCGCCTGCCTACTTGCAGGCCACATTCGTGGACCAGGTTCATAGAGTAAAGCGATTTCCGCTACCATTATTATTTAAAAACAATCCTTGTGTCAACGATTGCCCAGTCTTGTTGTTTTTGTCAAAATATCAAAGATTTTTGGCAGGGAAGATCAAATCGCGCAGCATACTAAATGCATGAAGGATTTGATGTTAGTAAAGTGTGTGTCTTCTTGCTGGTTTATAATTTTATAGACTATATCTTTTGTTCTTCTTGCTGGTTGAGGTAGTTGGTTGGGTAAATTGGAGTGTATCCAACCGAAAGGTTGATCTAAGGGCATTACTGTGGGAGTCAAGTTTGGCTCCTTTGAGATGGATTGTGACCCTCTTATAATTAATGTTGTACCCACATGACCATAAGAAATATACTAACTTTACTGTTTCTTTGTTTACTGAACGTCATGTAAACCTATTCTCATCTTCTATATATATTTAGTATTCCCGCTCTAGTTTGGCTCAAAAAATAAGGGTGTGTAGTCTAGTATTCACTCGATTGTTTTATTCCCATCTGTCACTCAAGTGACACAAACTTCAAATCACCCGAATCACCCAAAGAAAGCAAACCGAGTAACCGGAGGCCATGTATCACTCGATTTTCCCATAAACCCCAAGATGGTCATCTAACGTGCCAAATGAAAGATAACAAATTCAAAATTGAAAGATAATCAAAATAATCAAATAAAACATACAAATTGAAAGAACAAATTCAGAAGAAATACCAGATCAATTCTATTAGTTTTATTCATTTTTTCTAGCTTGACAACCATCAGAACAGTAACTGCAATTACAACAGAACCTTGCTATATTAATGTTACACCCTTCGCTCTAACAATTCTCACTCTTATTGTAGCTATGAGCAACATGCTGATCCGATACACACTGTACCCATACCCATGGGGTGCAGATTAGGACAGTGCAGGGCCTTCTAGACAAGCGGGTGGAGGTGGACAAGCAGATGGAGGTGGACAGGAAGGGGCTCATCTCCAATTAGGTGTGGTATAGCCATCCTATACATCGCCCCTAACCACATACTTGAGATATATTACAATCCAAAAATCTTAAATTACCTCATACGGATTCTCATGCAGGTTACTTTGTTCAATCACCCTTCGATTCATCAGGAGATTCACGCTCCACCTAGCACCGGCCACACCAGCGGACAAGCTCGGTCCATTTGCCTCACCACCATGTTTGAGCCGGGCACCAAGTTTGGCCCATGTAACTGAAGTACTTCCCGCACCAGAAGAGTACATTTAGGTGAACTTCAATCCTTATGTATAACATTGCCCAAATTAAACAATAGAACTTGTCCAACCGTCTCTATGCTAACACAACTCCTTTACAACTACTTACTAAATCCAAAGACATGGAGACATGGGAAGCAGCAAGCACTCAAGAATGATGTGCCTGATGCGACAACTACCTACCCATCCTCTGTGAAGTTTGTCATGAACTTTGGTTGTTAATTCACTGCAAGCAGGTTGGCTGTGAACTTATGGTTATGAACTTTGGTTGTGAATCTTGTGAACTTGTTATGTATTTGAACTTGAAATGTATTTGTGATGAATGTTTGTGGTAAATATGCTTGTGGTGATATATATGTGGTGTTCGCAATACATATTGTATCGAGTTTATATTTGATTGGACAAAATGTGCGAAAAAAAAAAATTTACCTAGGCTTTGCCGAGTGCCTTCCCCAAGACACTCTGCAAAGGTTGGAAATAGCCAACTTGCTGTTGTCGACGAGCAACAAACAAAAAATTGAAATTATAGCCTTTGCCGAGTGCCCTTTCGGCACTCGACAAAGATTTTTTTAATTTATTTAGAAAAAATTAAAAAATTGCTTCATTGGCGCCGGAAAATTTCGAATTTTAAATTTGTCGAGTGCCCAGGAAATGACATTTGGCAAAGAATTTTTTAAAAAAAAACATTGTTGAGTGCCGACCCGAGAGACTCGGCAAAAGCCGACGGTGGGCAGGGGGTTGGGCCGTCACCTAACACCACCTTTGTCGAGTGTTGTCTTTGCTGAGTGCTACACTCGGCAAAGGGGCTCTTTGCCGAGTGTCAGTTCGATGAGGTCCGGACACTCGGCAAAGAACCATTTTGCCGAGTGTTGGCTTTGCTGAGAGCCAACACTCGGCAAACAGTGTCATTGCCGAGTGCCCGACTTTTGGCACTCGGCAAAGCACCGGGCACTCGACAAAGAAGCCGTCTTCCGTAGTGTCCATCTACATATAACCTCTCCTACCATGCTTTTATTCTTCATTCTGGACTGAAGTTCCATCATCGTCTCCAAGGAGAGCAAAAGCTCTTTGTAGGGGCACAACTTCATTTTGCTGGTAATATGGTACTTGGTGTCTCATATCCTTGCCCTTGCCTGGTAGAGTTAATTCATTTTCTTTAAATCATGAGAGAAACATCATCCGGTGGAAGTGGTCTTATATCAATACTTATTTTGTAAAACTGGAACCAAAATAAATCTTTCTTTCGTTCTGTCTTGCAATATGCAGCGCCAGATTTACTTTACATAAGAAAATGTGTTCTAGTCGTCAACTTGTGAATGCATTAGACATATATACATGTGTACATAGGTCCTTGCATCATAGCGCAATGGTGTCACAGGCATTTCATGGGCGTACTCTTTAAGGATTTCTCTTCTCTATTGCTTGCATCTTCATGTTTAAAATCGCTTTTACGAGTATGAGGTCTGCCATGTCTTCTTTCTTCTGGAAGTCAAAGTTTAGTACATTGTTGGCCAATGGATTATACAAAGGGTTTCTATATGATACTACTTTATTTTCCTTCATGAAAGCTAAGTGGCTTATTAAGATCAGTTAAATGCAAAATAATAATTCCTCATGACGCTTTTATCAACACACGAAATTTACTTGGATACCTGAGAAAATTAGCTTTTTTGTGGGGGATGTTTTTACTGGGATTAGTTGTGCTCACCCCCCCCCCCCCCCCTTTTATTTTTTTGCTTTTGTGACCAACTGATCATGCACATCATATTTTTGATCTATTCATTCATTTAAAGATATTTGATTTTCTTATAGGCAATGGTATGGTTCCACTTTTCCCAGATATGTGCAAGTAGGAACATTGCTTCTTTACTTTTATATTAGGCTTATTCTTACTGCTAAATGCCAGTAACTATTATTGTCAAGTGATTTTGGTCATATTCTCATATTCATGCTGCTAAATGCCAGTAACTGTTGGCTTGGTCTGGGAACTCAGGCATGGCAACTCTTAGAGTTGTGCACATGATCCTTTTTGCTGCAGTTATCCATACAACATACTAGTGATTTACTCATCAACTCAATGATGGGGAAGCAATGAAATGCTCTGAAATATCACTTTTTTTTACTACCTGTTCAACAAAATGTAATGTTTACTTGTTAAGTATGTGGATCGATTTTCAAACATTCATGGGTTCCCATATTATAGCTTTGTCATATGTTGTATGTTTGGAATTCAAAAATCTTTTACTCAATTTTTCCTGTATACGATGTTGTGAACCCCTACAAATCTTCTATAAACTGAATTTTAATATTAGCCTTTTTATAGTTTAATTATTTTTTTTATTTTTTAGGGGTATTAACAATTGGCAAGTTTTCATTTTAGAAGTATCGAAGAACACAAGCAAAGCAAGAATCTACTTTTTTATATATATATTAGCTCTTTTGCAAATACATATACATATGACAAATAAGATGTAACCTTTCTTTGCCTTTTACTGAGAAACATACTTTTTTCGCGTATCATCTTTTTTGGATAAAAATGTTGTATAAAGTATTGTGAATATAAGATTTTTTGGCTTTTTCAAAAATGTTTTACTTTCACTTTCATATGGATGTGAAACCATCCCCCGCCCTTTTATTCTCCCACAACCCCGCTGTCCCGAAAGAGAAAAAATAGTTTGTAGAATTTTTTTAAATTCGGCCCATGAAACATCCAGACGGGAGAACCCGGACAACAATATGGGCTGTAGAAAAAAAAGAGATACATGGGCCTGGGACCCAGACAGGGGAAGGGGGAAGCTCGGGCTGCATGCAATGGACCGCATGTCCGTACAACAGCGCGCCCGTACTGATTGGAGTGCGCGTGCGCCGGTAAATTTTCTGGTGCACGTGCGCCGGTAAATTTTCTGGTGCGCGTGCGCCATGCAGTCGCCCTGGGTGCACTCGTACACTCGAAAAAGATAGCTTTCCTTGTGGTCACCGAGTGTGTCAACTCGACACGATTCGGAGGATGACCAGCCCACGAAGGAAAAATCTTTTTCCTTCACGGGCTTGGGGCTACTGTTGGGATTAACCAAAGTCTATATCTAATCTATAAATTACCAAAATTTTCTACTTTTTTGTCGGCTTCCCCTAATTCTGACCGCTCCTTGTCCACCCGCCGGCTCGGTTGACCGAGTTGCGTCCGGTTACGTGAATAGTTCGAGGATAGATTGGATTTGGAAAAAAAAATAATATGGGGTTCTAAATGTAAAAATACTAAGAAAGCAATAAAAAGTGAAAGAGTCTCCATAGTCTTTGAAATAGACCGAGGTTCCCGATGCAAAATGTTCATATAAAAATAAAAATCTTACAAAATTTGTTAAAAATCATAGAAAAATTAGAAACATATCAAACCAGTTTTGTTAGCTTCATAAAAATGTGATCTATACATAGATGTTATGAATTTTATTAGGTTGAGCTTTGGCTGTAGGTGTGTTAAATTATCCTTGCATATGATGCAATTGCATGTATATAGGTTCTTATTAACATATAGATCTATGGTGCAAATAATTATTTCATGAATCAAAATCTTGGATAGATTATTATCTAACGAAATCTAGAATAAACATATTTATATAAATCCTGACAAAAGCTGCTCAGTGCCAGATTTGTCAATATTTCTTGTCATAATTATTGGCACACAAATCAACCCTTAATTTACACGTGACAAAAAAGTTAAAGAGCTTGCTGTAATTCATAAAAGATCTAAAGGTCGATACTGAGTCAAAGGAACAGATGAGTAGTATGAAAAAAATAAAGTTATAATATATTTATATCAAATAATTATGGACTCTCCCCACACGAGCTATGGGAACCGATAATGCAACCATTGGATAAATCTTTAGAGAGTCATTAGGTAACCACACGACATGCTATTTATATAATTTAAATTGTTATACAAAAAGATGTCATAAAAATATAAATATTTAGTTGAATAATTTGATGTTCATCCATAGCAACGCAAGGGCATATTTGCTAGTATCGCCTAAAAGACGATTAGACTCCCTGATTAATACACATCTAGTGTATTAGCCAAGCCTGATCAAGGCCCGGCCCATCAGTGAGAAAACCACCACGCTAGGCCCACTCCGGCAAGCTCGGCACTACGGGTCCTGGCAAAATCGGCCGCACTAGTGGGACCCCAGGAATCCGGGCCGCTTGTGCAGGCCACTCCGCCTCACCGAGCGGACTGACGTCATAGCCCCCAACCGATGCGCCCAAGCACGATGCGCCCGAGCGCGTCATCAGCTTCATCCACTGATCAAGAGGGCCCGGTGCGCTCACCTGTCAACCACGCACCTCTGTGTTCCAACTCCGATGGGACCGGGCGTGCCGCTCATACTAATGGCTTGGCCTCTGGCACACCTGACCATTGTCTTTCATACTATATATCATCATCGGCCCATTGCTTTTGCTGTCCCTCTAGATCTTCTTGATATTCTACATTTATTAGTCCACCATCGACTAGACTGCATGGTCCTGTGTATGGAATTCTAGCACATGATGGGACATGCAGCCTACACTCGATGTGTTCATAGCTTACATTCAATGGTGTATCTATATATATCAGCCGACTCTTCCAGTCTCCGCAATTGTTGATTTCTACATCACCAACTGCATTGCCTTGTGCTTAAGGTAATCAGTCTTCAGTCACTCTGGCGGTCTTTGCAATGCGATCCATACATCAACCTCGCTGCTACTCTTCAGTCAATGAATTGTCCTTTCTTCGATAAAAAGTCCTCCTGCGTACTTATCAATCTTGATAAATTTCCATGATTTCCCTATCGTAAAAGAAGTACGCAGCGGAATTGATAAATTTCCATGATGTCCCTGCGTACTTATCTCAATATGCATGGTCACAACTGGCTGGCTGGGCACGACAGATTCCCCAACTCTTGTGTCTGTGTTGCTGGGGTGTCGATTTTCTGAGACCCTGCAGGCTGCGGCTAGTTCAAGTGTTCAACCACGCCAGGTTTTGATTTCTTCTCCACACTTGCAGTCTACAAGGTCAGTTAAAGATTCTACACTGATGAACAGGGGCAATATTTTCCTTTCATTCTGTGCATGCAGGACAACCAATTCCAATCTTAATGGCAGGAGAGATGGTCAGTTCTGCACTGGCCCAGGTGGCAGTTAACCAAGTCTTATCAAGAATCAAGGAGGGGTATGCAGAGAAGTCAGATGCAAAAGAGCACATAGAGAGGATGGAGATGGCACACATCAAGCTGGACGCTGCCCTTGAGACCTCCAACAAGTGGAATGTAACCAGCGCGCCACTGCTACGCTGGCGGAGCAAGCTCAAGCGTGCCGCAGAGGAGTGTGATGACACTCTGCGCCAGTGCAGGCAGCGATTCCTAGAAGAGACGGAAGTGCAACAAGCAGTACAGAGCTCCTCCTTCCCTAAGAGGGTTGCTCATACTGCTATGTCATTTGTTTCGTCAATTTTTAGCAGTGGTAATGACGACAAGCTCAGTGGATCCACCGCCGTTAGGCGATTCGAGCGCTTTGCAGATGGTGCAACCGAGTTCTTGAGGTACGTGGAGCTTGGTGGCACACCATGCAAATACATGTTCTCCATGCCTCTTATACGCCATCTTCTTGCGGGCAAAGCAACAAAGTATTGCTTTGTTCGTGGAGGCCAACATCTCTCACTTGTTCTACAGGCCTTTAGTCTACCCAACAATGGGATGGGGGGGAGCTTGGTATTCTTACTTGAAGATGGCGATGTGCCACAGAATAATTTCTATCTTTCCATCACCCTACGGCTCTCTGAGAGTACAGACATAGTTGGGGTTGTAATCAGATGCCTGCAGCAGTTCATACCGTACTTGAGCTCAGCAGCCGAGACTGTGAAGACAAAACTGACCCAGATGCCTATGCAAGACTTGTGTTGGGTGTTCAATTCTTATTCAGCTTATGGCTGTGATCAAGAGCAGAACAAAGATCACACCATGTGTTCTAAATGGTTTCGGCCAAACCCATTTTGTTGTCAACAACAAGACCAATCCCATGCCCAGAGCTCCTTTTCAAGATCATTGCCATGTGATATATACTTGGAACCAGTTTTCCAAGTGTATTTGCTTGGATATGTTACACTGTCAGTTGGGAACAATTAGCAGAGTGCAGTCATGGATGGTGCAAGCCAAACAAGCCGAGACTTTACGTATCTGAAACTTGGAGCACAATTCTTGCCTCATGCCTCTTTTGAAGGTTTGGCACCTAATGCCGGGCGTTTAGTGTCAGAGATAATCAACAATAAAGCCAAACAATGTAGTTCCTATGCAAACATTTCCTTCCAACAGCTGGGTGAGGTCATGATACCAAAAGCAGTAGGTTGCCTTAGTAGGAATGTGGAAGCTACCTCATATCAGATGTCATGGAAGTCTAAGCATGGAACCGCATACCTTCGGGTGGAGAAGACTTCATGGAGATCAACTACTAGGAAGGAAAATTTTCGAAAACGCTGTAAGCAACGACAGCACAAGATGCTTGCAGTTCAGGGATGGACAATTGCTAACAAAGAGTTCATTATTAGGTCGTGGATTGCGCACACACCTGCCCAGTTGCAGGGCTCAATCGTTGACTATTGGATTCAAAAAGAAAAGCGGTCCACACTACCATTATTATTGAAAACTAATGCTTGCATCCATGGTTGTCCACTCACAATGTTATCTTCGCATGATCACAGTTATTTGGCAAGGAAGCTCAAGATGTCCAGCACGTTAAATGAAACATCCTCAATTTTTCCACGAAGGGAAAATCCACAGAATGATATACAACAGTTGATAATCAATTCCATGCATCGAATTTTGAGATTACAGAATACAAATAGAAGGGTTTACATTAATAATTACAACGCCGCACTAGCGTAAACAAAATATATCTAACATCCAGAACAGCTTGCGAAGGTAGAAGTAAAAACGCGGAAGCAACTTCAATCTTCAACTTGAGCGCAGGCACGAGACCTTCTAATCCTTTCAGTCCTAACATCACAGGAAAATCTGCACACCGCCAGATGTGTGCAGGCCATGGTCAGCACCGAATGAGCTTTAGTGGAAAAGAGAAAATAAAGGGATCTGGCGATCCTACATTTGGCTGTGGTTTGCATCCTAGCGCATGCGAGGTAGCAACAAGTATAATAATAATAATAATAATCAAGTTTAACACATTCCCAAATCCCACACACATCCATCCACCATCCCATCCATCCCATCCACACATCACCACACCCCACACACCACACACCATACCCCACCACGCTTCACGTGGCCGGCAAGACGACTCCCTCTCGTCAGGCCTCAACGACCCGCAGCCTCCCAGGCTCACGGTCGGATGTAACATACTCATATCCCAAGAAAGGCAGAAGACTCCTCTCCTAGTCAAGTAAGCATCACACGGGACTGGTCCATAGCCAACGAGTCAGCTATGTATCGATCGATCAACCATACACTCTGCAGAGGTTTCACTATTCCACAAGATAGCCATCATCGATGCGGCCACATCTAGGCAGATTTCGATCGCCATAAGCCTAGAACGAATACCATCCTGCCACTCGACCCTGGCCGCCGAGACTGTGAGACATAGTACCGGGCCTCGGGGTCACTATGTTGGTTAAGGAGGGTGTGAGCACTCTCGGCCCGTACCTCCCGACACATCCGCTTACTCCAGGACGGTAGTGGCATTCGTTCTACCAGATGGTTAGACCGTCTCCCTTCCCATTAGGGAGCGAGTGGAAAGTAAGCGTCCAATGATCCGGTCACTAGCACTCAAGTCCTTAGGTATTGGCCCGGGCAGCGATGTCTCCCCGTATGGGCTAATCTTTACCGTGCTTGCCACGGCACCCCTTTCCAAGGCTCCACCCCAAGGAGCTCACACCAAGGACACCTCAATCCAAACCAGTTACCCGCCACGTACTCACAAAGCGGGGATACCCAGGCCGTATCCCCTCGGCAAGACTCGCTCGAAGCTCGTCGTAATCCCTGTCCGGCCGACTCAACCCTCACCACACACCCAAGACTCACGCAGCACACCGCTCATCACCATAACCACAAGTCCGGCATCCCGAGCCAAACCATTCCCAAGGGTTCACCACCCGCACCACATATACAATGCGAAGTGGAGTTATAATAAGTATGGTGATAATAAATGCAAGCACGCGAAGGGCGGTAATATATATATGTGCGAGCGCAAGGCCGGGTAACATGGTAAAAGGGCTTCGAACAAGGTAAATATAGCTCGGCAATATCATGCATCATATACTAGCAAAGGAATAAATATAAAGCGCTAGCAATTCTACACATGCAATGTCTAATAGGATTCTCTAAAAGAGGTGCTGCCATGACACTGCGATGTCGAGGAAGTAGTGGTACAAATCCGCTAGTAGTGGTACAAGTCCTCCGTAGTCGTACGGATCTCCACCTCACGTCCTTAGGTCGCTCCTTTCCCGAATCGACTCGAAACCGAAACGTAATAGTCGCGTTAGCGACTCCTATAGAAGCCACAAAGAAGCAAATCAAATATAGAAGAACCAAATGCACTCAAACATAGTCCCATTGCGTTGGGCTCGATTTTAGATGAATTTACATATAAAGATCATAATTTTCGGAGCTCGTATGAATAAGTTATGAATTTCCGAAGTTTAAACAATATTCCGAAAAGATAAATTGCTGAATTATATAAGGCCGACACGTGTCGCACGACTAGGCCACGTGGCGTCTGCGGGTCCGGGCGACACGTGGGACCAGGGTGACGTCGCACCGCGTCATGATGACGTCATTGTTGACCGAGTCAACCCTAAATGGGCCGCTAATGGGCCGGATGGGCCGAACATGGGCCTAGCGGGCCGGCCGATCTGGATATGGGCCGCCCGGTCCAACACGTGGCGCGCTCCGGTGATGCCACGTAGCGCGTCTGGGTCAGCTCCGGCCCTTGGTTCACGCGGGCGGTTCACAATGGACAGGGGCGCCTTGGTCCATGGACCAACCTCTGGTTCACGGTGCACCGGGTTCACCCATCCCCTCCTTCTCACGGTTCTCGTAGGCTGGGTCTACGGCGCTGGTTTCCACAGGGCATCCGGTTCATCGAAGTGGCGCACGGTGGACAGGTGATTGGGGACCCACCGCCAGGGGGCTCGGTCCACCTGAACCCTGTCCATGTGCGCAGCAACAGCAACTCCTTCATCTTCCAATCCCCAGCCCACGCTCCGTTCGTTGCCATGGCATGCCGGCGGCGGCATGGCGGCGTGTTTCGGCGCGGGGGTGGCACTCCGGCCTAGATGGCGAGCGCACCGGCTCCGCGACATCTGGGCGAGCTTGGCAAGATCCACGATGGCGGCGGTTGGTCACCAGATGCGGCCGGCCATGGCGAGGCGGCATGGCGCGGCGGCGAGTGGTAACAAGGCAAGACTGCGGCCACCCATTCATTCAATTGGCGCGGTGGCTATTCGATTGGGGTTGTGAGAGAGCCATCCGGCTCGACAACGGCGGCCATCTCGCACGATGGCGTACCCGGTCCGCGGCGGGGCACACGGCGGCGCACGACGTCCATGGCGACGCGCGGCATCTTCAAGGGAGCCAACGGGGCTCCATCACCTTCACGGCTGGATGCGCGGGCTCAAGGCGGCGCTCGAAGGCACGACAACGCGACGCGGGGCGGTAGGAACCGGCCGGCGCAGGCTCGCCATGGCGGCGCTCCGACGAGCTCGGCGGCGTTCAGCGGCGCGTCAAGGCGGCCATCAAGGTCTCATCTTCACCACGCGGCGGCGCTGCGGCGTGCAGCAGCCCGCGGCCTCGCTCGACGGCGCGACCTCGACGATCGAGGGGGGGCCGGAGTGGGGCCGGCGCAAGTGCGCCACGGTGGCGCCCATGGCGTCCCGTGCAGACATGGCCGTCAGTGGAAGAGGTGGGGAACGTCTCCCCCGCGGGCGTCTCGCGCCGGCGACTGGCGCACGGGGTGCGCCCCGTCGCGGCGGACGTTGTTCGGGGGTCCAAGGGTCCGGTTGGCCTCCATAACGGCCGGAACGGCGGCGCTCTGCAGCGGGCATGGCCGCGGCGGCGCCCATGGCGGGCAAGTCTGCCGGCGTGTGGTGGCGCCGAAATCCAGGGGCTTTGGCCGGTCCGTGCTCGTGTGTGCGTGTCCAGTAGCCGGGGACGGCTCGGCCTACGTGCTCAGTGGAGCACCATGACCGGAGAAGCAGGGCCGAGGTCGGATTAGGGGCTCGGTGGTGCTCACAGTGCTGTGTCGGCGACGCAGAGGTTCGGCCGTGACGAGGCAGGCGCAGGCGTCGTCGTTCGGCTTGGCGTGGTGGTACGGCGTGGTCCAGCGAGAGAGGAAGCTTCGGCGCGCTCCCCCCCGGGCAACGGCGGCGTCCTTCTTCTCCGAGTCCGGCGCGGCGGCCGGTTTTCTTGTCCCCGCCTCCCGTCTTCTCCTCTCCACTCCTCCTTCTCCCTCTCCCGCTCCTCGGCTTGATGCGTAGGCAAGGTGGCGGCGCAAGGGTGGAAGCGAGGCGAGGGTTCTAGGGCTTGGTGCTCCGGTCCGGGCTTTTATAGCCGGGCGGCGTTCAAGGCCAAGCGGCGGACGGTGATCGGGCGGCTGCGCGATCGGGTGGCGCAGGGTGGCTTGGCGGGTCGCCGTCGTTCGCCCCCCTGTGGGCCCGGCTACCCGCCGGGGGTGGCAATCGCCTTCGCGGCCAAGGAACGGGAGGGACGGCCGGGGAACATCGGGGCACGTGCCGGCACGGCCGTTGCGCGCGAGCGCGAGATTCCCACGCTGCAGGCGTGACCTTGTCGGCCTGTCGGCTCCAGCTGGCGTGCATCGCGTCGTCCGAGTGGTAGGTGAGGAAAGGGGACGGCACGGACGGCGAGGATGGTCGGGGTACACAGGATTCCCTCGCTCGGGGCCGGCACTCTGCTTTTCCCCAACGTGTGTGAGGCAGAGAGGCGTGGGGGAGAAAAGGTATGACAGGTGGGGCCAGCATGTCATCGGCCGCGGGCGTCCTTGTCGTCAAGTGGGGGAGGTGATCCGGTTCGGCTTTGGGCCGGTTGGCGAACTGGGCTGGCTGCGTACGTGGGCCGGCAGAGAAATGGAAGAGGAGGAGTAGCAGGCCGGCTCGGGTGGAGGGGAGAGCAGGCCGGAATGGGCCACGGCGCTGGCTTGGGCCGGTTTGGTCGAACAGGGAAAAGAAAAAGGAGAGCAGGCCGGTTGGTTCGGTTGGGGAAAAGGAAAGGAGAAAAGGGGAGGATGAGTAGCAGGCCGGGCCAGATTTGAGGGCTGAAATGGCCTCGCCATTTCCTTTATATTTCCCTTCCTTTTTCTATTTGGGTTCTTGGTCATTTGTCTTATGTAAAGTATGTCTCATACCTTGCATAATTTGTACAACATTAGAGGGTGGTCACAAGTGGTCTTAGGCTGGTTGGGGTTTTAGTCCCATAATACTAAATTTATTTATTTCAAGGCCATTTATTGTTATAGATTTATTATTCAATACAAGAATCCAATAAAAATCCAAATCAAACATGTTGCATATCGTCTTAATGGATCTAGCATGATCCAAACATAACTATCATACTTGCGACAAGATGGTGTAATACTTGGGCTATAAAAGTGTGGTACCTAGATGGGTGATCTGCATTGAGGTGCAAGGCTAGGTTTAGACCAATATGAGACCAAGGGTAGGTTCCTAGTGACACCTCATCCCTCTCGGCTTAGCACTAGGTACTCTATCTAGGTTAGGTTATGGGTGGACATCTAAGTAGTTACACCTCGGTTTAACTGCTAGGCTTACTCCTTATAGCACTATGGCGACTCGAGGGTCCACTAGGTGATAAGCATAGGGCTAGGGCATCTCTCTCTAAGTTGGCAAGGTTAGTAGGTTGCCCCACTAGGGTGGTCTGGTGGGGTTCACCCATAAGAATGGTGAGGTAGCTAGTCGAGCTAAGGTAGGTAGCTCCTATTATCGAGGTATGTGGTTTAGGCAACCACCTCTCAAGGATAGAGGTATTTTCCCGGGTTGGTGTGGGTTGGTCTACTAGGGTAGTTAGGCAGCTATATGTGTAGGTGGTTTTCTAGTACCACGACACGAGTATCAACATTCTCACGTGGAGAGGTGTTACCACGTTGACATGATATCACTAGTCTTTGTCTAGCTAGGGTCAGGTAGATAGTCACTTGGAGTGGATAGGTTCTATTATCATGGCCTAGGGTTCAGGATCAATACTCCTCTATGTGGAGTCATGGGCATAGGCCTGAGTCACTAAGTCACGGTTTGGGGTGGTAACACTAACCACTAGTTAGCTCTAGTTAGGCAGTGGTTGGTCGTGGACTCTCATCCTTAAGTATAGGGGGTTTCCCTAAGGTCCTAATCACATGTGGCTTAAGAACTATATTAAGACACATGTGATGTTGTTGCATCACACTGCTTAACAACTAAATAAAGGTACTTTGTATGCGAACTAATAGGGTTTCGTACATGACAGGCAACAAACAAAGGTTTATTTAGAAAAAATTTTGAAGTTCGGATTTTCGGGATGTTACGGTCCTACCCCCTTATCAGAATCTCGTCCCCGAGATTTAAGGTGTGTAGTACTCCACGAAGTAGTAAGTTGACACTTATCCATGAATCTGACTTCCAGTTCCTCATAGCTTGAAGTAATTGCTCCATCGAGTTGCAAGAGTGAGTAGTAGAGTCTTGATTTCTTTGTCTAGATCCTTAGTCGATCTTGAGGATTTACAAAAAGATACTTCAACGATGATCGAGGAGTTGTCACAGTAGGATGTTTCATCGCAGGGTTTAGTATGCGGGAGGAACACATATTAGTTTAGGTTATATCATGTCTTCCTAAATTTCAGAGGTGCGGTTTAGGCTCCTGATTTCGATCCAGGGTCCAGTGGGTTATGAGCCCACCACGCTTCCGCTGCGCTGCTCTGATAAACGTAGTTGCTATCCTTGCTTTTAGTCGGCGTAGTCGCTTCAAAGGATCTTGCGAAAGGTATTGCAGTCCTTTGCTTTACTTGGTGACTCGATCCAAATTTCGTACAGGGTATCCAAGATGCATACGCAATTCTAGAGTTTTCGGTTGGGGCTTTGTGATTTTTAGAAAAGGATGAGTAAATCCTTTAAAATCTAGGGAGATTTTGAAGAGGTTTGAAACCAGAGCGTGTTTTAAAATCAAATAGTTTTGAAACATGGTTTTACTCTTCATACAAAGCGTGACTCTTTTTCAATCATTTAAAACATGGGTAGTTTGAAAATGGTTCACAATTACCGCTCGTTTTGTGAAACTTGGTTTTCACAATCAAACATAACCTTTTCACAATTATTTTGTTTAGCAAACGTGTTGCAAATCATTTTGAAGATGAATTTTATTTAAAATAAGTTTGGCTCCTGGTTGAAATCAAAAGATTTTTAAAATAAAACTTGGGCCATTTTTAGTTTGCAAGCATTTTATCAAAGGTTGATGTGCAAAGTAAAACTTTTGTTTTGAAATGAAAGACTTTCGACATGTTTTGAAACGAGTGGCTTTCCAATGCACTCGGGGAGATAGATTTTTAAAATCAGATTAGGCAGAGATACCTATACCCCGGAGATCTTGGAATCACAAGTGTTATTGTACAGAAGGGAAAATCCTTGTATTTAGTGATAAGATGAACTCTCATACAATCTTGAAGACATGTTCAAACATGTTACATCAGATAAGATTGAACACTTGACTACATGCTTAGCGAGTATCATTGTCTAGATTGAGGACAGGAGTTGTAGTAGGGGTAGTCTTTCTTTCTGGGCACTTGGCGATCATGTGGCCCATTTTGTCGCATCCATAGCAGGTGATAAACACGCTACTTGTGATTGCCACGAGGTTCTTTATACCAAGGTTCTGAATTGGCGGAGTGGTCTTCATTCCTTTGATGTCAGCATCCCTGAGGTTAGAGTGGTCGGATCCATAGTAAGTGAACGGCACACTGCCTGTAGAAGTAGGTGCAGTAGCGTTCCACATATTTCGAGCCTGGGTACGATATGAGTCTGTGATGGCTCTCATTCGTCGTACTAGTGAGCCACTGAATGATCCATCAATGCGGCATCTCTTCCTTCCATCGACTATCTCATACTCGAGGAGGTCTTCTTCTATCTCAATTGCCTTGTTAATTACTTCTTCGATGGTGTGGTAGGTGCTTCCGGCAAGGACCATTCGGATGCCATCGTTTAGGCCCCTACGGTAGTAGAACACCATATCTTTCTTAGAGTCACGCACGGCAGGTGCGTAACGCAACATGCGGTTGAAGCGGATGTTGTACTCGTGAACACTTCCTGTTCCTTGCCTTACGCTTCGAATCTCTCCTTTCAAGTCTTCCATTGCATCATCTGGCACATAGTGTTTGCGAAAGACTTCGCTGAACTCTCTCCATGAGATGTTGGTTGGGTTGGAATGGGCATTGCTGAATGTGTTCCACCATGTATGTGCGGAACCTATGAGTTGATGGGCTGCAACCTTCACGCTTTCTTCTTCAGTGTAAGTGGTCAAGTCTAACTCTTCTGCCATATCATATAGCCAGTCTACAGCGGTGATAGGATCATCGTCAGTTCCGTCGAAGGTAGGAAGCTTCATCAGAGATGAATTTCCTTGCTCATGCTGAGATTTGTTGAACGGTTCCTCAGTGGGGGTTCCATGGAGTTCTGCCTTCTTGGGATTGAGTCCTGGGGATGGCTTGTGACTACCTTGATCTCTGTCCATGGTGTTTGCTGCAGGGGTCGAGCAAAGTTTCAAGCTACCAGGTTAGTGGTTGGGCATCTTGTTGTATGGGTCATAAGGATTAGGAATCATGTGCAAGTGACATGATTTATTAACAATTTTAACTTGAGTTTAGATGATTTAAACAATTTAAAAACATTTAAATCTATCCTACACTCATACAAAGAAGCATGAAGAACCATAAGATGCAATAAGATCCAAGCACTCAATACATTGGGTTTATTACAAGGCGATATCCTTGGTAGCTACGCCAAGATATCCGCGGAGAAAACGTACTACACGTAAGTAGCTGAAAAGGGTAGACATTCTACTCTATTCATGGCACAACCTCTAGCTATACATGGCTTATTCTAATCATCCTCTTCCTACCCCCTTATCATGATGAGTCTTGCCTAAGAAACTAGGTAGGTGGGGTTGAAGAACTTTCTCCCATCTACATGGTTGGGCATGAGTCAGGAACTTTCTCTATTTACGTTGGTGAACTTCTTCCCATTACCCTATGGCACTATTGGAGGCATCGAGGGCACGAGGTAATAGATGCGGGAGGCCATGCTCGAAGAGTTCGTACGCATGAATAGCCGTATGGACAATAAGTTGCATAGCGGTAAGGACTGTGTCTTCTACCTTAGGAATGGTGCAAGGCTTTGGTACGACGTTTCCTTTCCTAGGAGATTCTACAGGGTCATCATATAGTAGACTACGGCACTTCTTGTAGAACTTGGGCGTATCCATCATGGTGCTTGAGGTAGAAGGCATGCTTCTAAAAGATCACAATCCTTTGCATTGGAGTCCAAGAACATAGTTAGCAAATCCATTATAAGAGGTAAGCCATGCACGAAATGGTGCAAGGTCGGTAATATAACCGAAGGAAGGGCTGGTTCATCTTATTCTATCGTCCAAACCTGAGGGTCTCGTCCTAGGGTCAAGCAAGGAGCTGATACCAACCGAAACATCCTCAATTTTTCCACGAAGGGAAAATCCACGGATGATATACAACAAGTTGATAATCAATTCCATGCATCGAATTTTGAGATTACGAGAATACAAATAGAAGGGTTTACATTAATAATTACAACGCCGCACCGGCGTAAACAAAATATATCTAACATCCCGAATGCTTGCGAAGGTAGAAGTAAAAACGCGGAAGCAACTTCAATCTTCAACTTGAGCGCGGCACGAGACCTTCTAATCCTTTCGGTCCCTAACATCACAGGAAAATCTGCACATCGCCGGATGTGTGCGTGCCATGGTCGCACCGAATGAGCTTTAGTGGAAAAGAGAAAATAAAGGGATCTCGCGATCCTACATTTGGCCGTGGTTTGCATCCTAGCGCATGCGAGGTAGCAACAAGTATAATAATAATAATAATAATCAAGTTTAACACATTCCCAAATCCCACACACATCCATCCACCATCCCATCCATCCCATCCACACATCACCACACCCCACACACCACACACCATACCCCACCACGCTTCACGTGGCCGGCAAGACGACTCCCTCTCGTCGGGCCTCAACGACCCCGCGGCCTCCCGGGCTCACGGTCGGATGTAACATACTCATATCCCAAGAAAGGGAAGACTCCTCTCCTAGTCAAGTAAGCATCACACGGGACTGGTCCATAGCCAACGAGTCGGCTATGTATCGATCGATCAACCATACACTCTGCAGAGGTTTCACTATTCCACAAGATAGCCATCATCGATGCGGCCACATCTAGGCAGATTTCGATTGCCATAAGCCTAGAACGAATACCATCCTGCCACTCGACCCGCCGAGATCGTGAGACATAGTACCGAGCCTCGGGGTCACTATGTTGGTTAAGGAGGGTGTGAGCACTCTCCGCCCGTACCTCCCGACACATCCGCTTACTCCAGACAGTAGTGGCATTCGTTCTACCAGATGGTTAGACCGTCTCCCTTCCCATTAGGGAGCGAGTGGAAAGTAAGCGTCCAATGATCCGGTCACTAGCACTCAAGTCCTTAGGTATTGGCCAGACAGCGATGTCTCCCCCGTATGGGCTAATCTTTACCTTGCCGCCACGGCACCCCTTTCCAAGGCTCCACCCCAAGGAGCTCACACCAAGGACACCTCAATCCAAACCAGTTACCCGCCACGGGTACTCACAAAGCGGGATACCCGGGCCGTATCCCCTCGGCAAGACTCGCTCGAAGCTCGTCGTAATCCCCTGTCCGGCCGACTCAACCCTCACCACACACCCAAGACTCACGCAAAGACACCGCTCATCACCATAACCACAAGTCCGGCATCCCGAGCCAAACCATTCCCAAGGGTTCACCACCCGCACCACATATACAATGCGAAGTGGAGTTATAATAAGTATGGTGATAATAAATGCAAGCACGCGAAAGGGCGGTAATATATATATGTGCGAGCGCAAGGCTGGGTAACATGGTAAAAGGGCTTCGAACAAGGTAAATATAGCTCAGGCAATATCATGCATCATATACTAGCAAAGGAATAAATATAAAGCGCTAGCAATTCTACACATGCAATGTCTAATAGGATTCTCTAAAAGAGGGTGCTGCCATGACACCTGCGATGTCGAGGAAGTAGTGGTACAAATCCGCTAGTAGTGGTACAAGTCCTCCGTAGTCGTACAGCGGATCTCCACCTCACGTCCTTAGGTCGCTCCTTTCCCGAATCGACTAAAACGAAACGTAATAGTCGCGTTAGCGGCTCCTATAAGCCACAAAGAAGCAAATCAAATATAGAAGAACCAAATGCACTCAAACATAGTCCCATTGCGTTGGGCTCGATTTTAGATGAATTTACATATAAAGATCATAATTTTCGGAGCTCGTATGAATAAGTTATGAATTTCCGAAGTTTAAACAATATTCTCGAAAAAGATAAATTGCTGAATTATATAAGGCCGACACGTGTCGGCACAGACTAGGCCACGTGGCGTCCGCGGGTCCGGGCGACACGTGGTACCGGGTGACGTCGCACGCATCATGATGACGTCATTGTTGACCGAGTCAACCCTAAATGGGCCGCTAATGGGCCAGATGGGCCGAACATGGGCCAGTAACGGGCCGACTGGGCTGGATATGGGCCGCCCGGTCCAACACGTGGCGCGCTCCGGTGATGCCACGTAGCGCGTCTGGGTCAGCTCCGGGCCTTGGTTCACGCGGGCGGTTCACAATGGACAGGGGCGCCTTGGTCCATGGACCAACCTCTGGTTCACGGTGCACCGGGTTCACCCATCCCCTCCTTCTCACGGTTCTCGTAGGCTGGGTCTACGGCGCTGGTTTCCACAGGGCATCCGGTTCATCGAAGTGGCGCACGGTGGACAGGTGATTGGGGACCCACCGCCGGGGGCTCGGTCCACCTGAACCCTGTCCATGTGCGCAGCAACAGCAACTCCTTCATCTTCCAATCCCCAGCCCACGCTCCGTTCGTTGCCATGGCATGCCGGCGGCGGCATGGCGGCGTGTTTCGGCGCGGGGGTGGCGCTCCGGCCTAGATGGCGAGCGCACCGGCTCCGCGACATCTGGGCGAGCTTGGCAAGATCCACGATGGCGGCGGTTGGTCACCAGATGCGGCCGGCCATGGCGAGGGCGGCATGGCGGCGCTGGCGAGTGGTAACAGCAAGACTGCGGCCACCCATTCATTCAATTGGCGCGGTGGCTATTCGATTGGGGTTGTGAGAGAGCCATCCGGCTCGACAACGGCGGCCATCTCGCACGATGGCGTACCAGTCCGCGGCGGGGCACACGGCGGCGCACGACGTCCATGGCGACGCGCGGCAGATCTTCAAGGGAGCCAACAGGGGCTCCATCACCTTCACGGCTGGATGCGCGGGCTCAAGGCGGCGCTCGAAGGCACGACAACGCGACGCGGCGGTAGGAACCGGCCGGCGCGAGCTCGCCATGGCGGCGCTCCGACGAGCTCGCGGCGTTCGGGCGCGCGTCAAGGCGGCCATCAAGGTCTCATCTTCACCACGCGGCGGCGCTGCGGCGTGCAGCAGCCCGCGGCCTCGCTCGACGGCGCGACCTCGACGATCGAGGGGGGGCCGGAGTGGGGCCGGCGCAAGTGCGCCACGGTGGCGCCCATGGCGTCCCGTGCGGACATGGCCGTCAGTGGAAGAGGTGGGGAACGTCTCCCCCGCGGGCGTCTCGCGCCGGCGACTGGCGCACGGGGTGCGCCCCGTCGCGGCGGACGTTGTCCGGGGGTCCAAGGGTCCAGTTGGCCTCCATAACGGCCGGGAACGGCGGCGCTCTACGGCGGGCATGGCCGCGGCGGCGCCCATGGCGGGCAAGTCTGCCGGCGTGTGGTGGCGCCGAAATCCAGGGGCTTTGGCCGGTCCGTGCTCGTGTGTGCGTGTCCAGTAGCCGGGGACGGCTCGGCCTACGTGCTCAGTGGAGCACCATGACCGGAGAAGCAGGGCCGAGGTCGGATTAGGGGCTCGGTGGTGCTCACGGTCTTTGTGTCGGCGACGCAGGTTCGGCCGTGACAAGGCGGCGCGGCGTCGTCGTTCGGCTTGGCGTGGTGGTACGGCGTGGTCCAGCGGAGGAAGCTCCGGCGCGCTCCCCCCCGGCAACGGCGGCGTCCTTCTTCTCCGAGTCCGGCAGCGGCGGCGCGGTTTCTTGTCCCCGCCTCCCCGTCTTCTCCTCTCCACTCCTCCTTCTCCCTCTCCTGCTCTCGGCTTGATGCGTAGGCAAGGTGGCGGCGCAAGGGTGGAAGCGAGGCGAGGGTTCTAGGGCTTGGTGCTCCGGTCCGGGCTTTTATAGCCGGGCGGCGTTCAAGGCCAAGCGGTGGACGGTGATCGGGCGAGCTGCGCGATCGGGTGGCGCGGAGTGGCTTGGCGGGTCGTCGTTCGCCCGTGGGCTCCGGCTGCGCCGGCGGTGGTGGCAATTCGCCTTCGCGGCCAAGGAACGGGAGGGACGGCCGGGGAACATCGGGGCACGTGGCCGGCACGGCCGTTCGCACGAGCGCGCGAGATTCCCACGCTGCGGGCGTGACCTTGTCGGCCTGTCGGCTCCGGCTGGCGTGCATCGCGTCGTCCGAGTGGTAGGTGAGGAAAGGGGACGGCACGGACGGCGAGGATGGTCGGGGTACACAGGATTCCTCGCTCGGGGCCGGCACTCGCTTTTCCCCAACGTGTGTGAGCGAGAGGCGAGGGGAGAAAAGGTATGACGAGGTGGGGCCAGATGTCGGCGGCCGCGGGCGTCCTTGTCGTCAAGTGGGGGAGGTGATCCGGTTCGGCTTTGGGCCGGTTGGCGAACTGGGCTGGCTGCGTACGTGGGCCGGCAGAGAAATGGAAAAGGAGGAGTAGCAGGCCGGCTCGGGTGGAGGGGAGAGCAGGCCGGAATGGGCCACGGCGCTGGCTTGGGCCGGTTTGGTCGAACAGGGAAAAGAAAAAGGAGAGCAGGCCGGTTGGTTCGGTTGGGGAAAAGGAAAGGAGAAAAGGGGAGGATGAGTAGCAGGCCGGGCCAGATTTGAGGGCTGAAATGGCCTCGCCATTTCCTTTATATTTCCCTTCCTTTTTCTATTTGGGTTCTTGGTCATTTGTCTTATGTAAAGTATGTCTCATACCTTGCATAATTTGTACAACATTAGAGGGTGGTCACAAGTGGTCTTAGGCTGGTTGGGGTTTTAGTCCCATAATACTAAATTTATTTATTTCAAGGCCATTTATTGTTATAGATTTATTATTCAATACAAGAATCCAATAAAAATCCAAATCAAACATGTTGCATATCGTCTTAATGGATCTAGCATGATCCAAACATAACTATCATACTTGCGACAAGATGGTGTAACACTTGGGCTATAAAAGTGTGGTACCTAGATGGGTGATCTGCATTGAGGTGCAAGGCTAGGTTTAGACCAATATGAGACCAAGGGTAGGTTCCTAGTGACACCTCATCCCTCTCGGCTTAGCACTAGGTACTCTATCTAGGTTAGGTTATGGGTGGACATCTAAGTAGTTACACCTCGGTTTAACTGCTAGGCTTACTCCTTATAGCACTATGGCGACTCGAGGGTCCACTAGGTGATAAGCATAGGGCTAGGGCATCTCTCTCTAAGTTGGCAAGGTTAGTAGGTTGCCCCACTAGGGTGGTCTGGTGGGGTTCACCCATAAGAATGGTGAGGTAGCTAGTCGAGCTAAGGTAGGTAGCTCCTATTATCGAGGTATGTGGTTTAGGCAACCACCTCTCAAGGATAGAGGTATTTTCCTGGGTTGGTGTGGGTTGGTCTACTAGGGTAGTTAGGCAGCTATATGTGTAGGTGGTTTTCTAGTACCACGACACTGAGTATCAACATTCTCACGTGGAGAGGTGTTACCACGTTGACATGATATCACTAGTCTTTGTCTAGCTAGGGTCAGGTAGATAGTCACTTGGAGTGGATAGGTTCTATTATCATGGCCTAGGGTTCAGGATCAATACTCCTCTATGTGGAGTCATGGGCATAGGCCTGAGTCACTAAGTCACGGTTTGGGGTGGTAACACTAACCACTAGTTAGCTCTAGTTAGGCAGTGGTTGGTCGTGGACTCTCATCCTTAAGTATAGGGGGTTTCCCTAAGGTCCTAATCACATGTGGCTTAAGAACTATATTAAGACACATGTGATGTTGTTGCATCACACTGCTTAACAACTAAATAAAGGTACTTTGTATGCGAACTAATAGGGTTTCGTACATGACAGGCAACAAACAAAGGTTTATTTAGAAAAAATTTTGAAGTTCGGATTTTCGGGATGTTACATTAAACCCATGAAGGATTTCCACTTGCTTGTACTCATAAATTAGTTCAACTATTGGTGTGTGTTGCAAATATATGATTATCTAGTGTTGTCCCACAAAATTTAATATTCTCTATATTCAAAATTATAAGACATTGTAAATATATTGGTTTATTATTATATATCTAGACATAGTATGTACCATAACATTCCTCGATCCTTTCACGATCGTGTGCGCGGGTCCATTCCCATTGTGTGGCCAGTTTCTCATGGGGCCCATAGACACACATCGACGTATGTGAGCGTACAGATGGCTAAGCGGAGGGTTTCGTGAGAGCACCTATGCTGATCGTCAGATTGAAACATGGGCGAAGGATGTGTACAAAGTTTTGCAGTAGAGTCAATTCATGGGTGGCTGCTGGTTTCAGTGCTCTATTGCTGCTTCTGGCATTGGCTAAGGGCTGAGCTCTAGTAGGTGAATGCAATCGTTCAGGGTTGAAACAAAAATAACAGATGGCTATTAACTATTATATTAGCACAGATTGGGTCATCACCTTCACAAGTTTATTTCTCAACGCCGCACTCATTCCTGACCGCCGGAGGCTGCTCGTAGCCTCGTACTCGCCGTTCCTCACCGCTGGACGCTGCTCGTACTCGCCGTTCCTCGCTGCCGGACGCCGGTGCTAGGGAACACAGGATCCAGGGGTCCAGTGCGAGCTCCCGGTAGCTGGGGCGGCCGCCCCACCTCGCCCCGTGGCTGGCTCCGCCAGTGGTCACCACTCACAACTACAGTCATCCACTGAAGAGGGAGGCCGCCATGGGCATGGTAGGGTCTTTGCCTCGCCAGAGCTCCGTGCCGACGGCCATGGCGGTGGAGGTTCGTCGAGACCCAACTACACCACGGAGTGGTGTTGGGCAGTGGCATGGGCAGCCTGCAGCCTCGAGGGCATGAAGAAGCGAATTACTAGGGGAATATGATTAGTGACTGCCTCAGATCCGTCGACTGTTTATCAAGCGGTGGAATTTTTAGGGCTGTGTACATCCATTGGATGTAGAGGCCGGATATGAACTATCCTTTATCTAAAAAAAGCGGTGGAATTTTGTCACCTAAAAGGAATCTGATTTCTGACGCCAAAAGTATAGCACGTCCTCAATGTGCATGGTCCATGGTGACAAGCTGACCGATGCCGCAGCCTGGCTGATTCCCGTCCCAATATCCCAGGCCATGATGTCTATGATGCGCGGATACTTCGAGGGGTGCCCGTATCCCGTATCCGATACGTTTCTGGATACGATATGCCATGGATACACCTCGGATACGTATCCAAGCCATACTAGAAATTGTGGATACGTATTGATACGGATACCTTTTTTTGGCAAACGACCGGGGGGGTTCAAGCACCCCCACCTGATATATTGCAAGCCACAGATTCCGGGCAAAGCCGGTAGATGGCAAAGGCACATAGGCCTGGTACAAGAAGGTTTCTACAACCTTGGAGAAATCAGAGATTACATGGGGGAGGTAGCACTAGAGAGGTAATTGGTCGCACCAGAAGGAGGAGAGGCGAGCATCATTTTTAGGGAGACGACATCTCCACTGCCTGGCCGACTCTCTGCAGGCAGCAATCAGCCGCGAGTGGTCGGGGGGCATGCTTCTGAACATAACATCATGCCTGTGCTTCCACAATTCCCATCATATGAGTAGGATGAGGGATGAGTGAGCCACCCTCGGCATGGCTATTGGAGCTGTTGTTTCCCACAACCTCTGGACTTTTGAAATGTTTCCCGGTTGCCAGCCAATTCTTCGCCAGAATTCCTTGGAGAAAGAGCATCCAGAGATGATATGATCAGGGGACTCAGGAGCTTGGGCACAGATGGGGCAAGTATCCTCCTGCAGCACATGTTTGTTTTTCAGATTGCTCTTGCAATTGATCCTTCCCTTGGTGAGAAGCCACCAAAGAACTTCACCCTTGGGATTGCAATGTTCTTCCATACAAAGTGGTAGGCAGGGTAGACTTCATCTCCTCTCACAGAGGTCTTGTATACCAGCCCCGAAATCAGCCTAGACTGGCCATGAGGGAAGAAACAGGTCATGTTGTCACTTGAGTCATTCAACACCACATCCTGGAGCAGTTGCACAAGTTTCTGGAGTTCCTCCTCCGCTTGGCTGCTTAGTCGGGGCTGGAATTGGGAACGCTCCAGCACCTCACGAACTGAAGCCGTCTGTATGTCAAAATGAGTGTGTAGCACTGGGAAACTTTCAGCTAGTGTTCGGTCACCCAGCCAAACGTCGTCCCAGAAGGATGTGGCTCTCCCATCATTCACATCCACCCTCGTGATTACTCTGTATGCTGGAAGCAGTTCCCTCAATGCCACCCAATGATCGCCGGACAGTCCCCCTTGCAGGTCACTTAACTGGATCTGGGTCTTAACCCAGGCTGCCCATGCTGAATCTTCAGAATGATGAAACATGTGAATTAGTTTCATCAGCAAGCACGCGTTTTGCGTGTCAATCCTTTTGATCCCAAGGCCTCCATCCTCCTTCTACTTGCAGACATTTTCCCAAGCCACCAAGCACTGCGCTCCATTCACTTTGTCTGCAGCTGCCCAGAGAAAAGCTCTTCGCCTGGCGTCGAGCGCAGCTCGTACTCCGCGCGGGGGGGGAGCAGGGCCCCCATTGCATACGTGGGCAGGCCATCCAACACACTGTTGATAAGAACCACCCTCCCGACTGTAGAGAGGAGAGTAGCTTTCCATCCTGATAAGTATCGATCCGCCTTCGCAATCAACGGAGCAAAGGCTGATAACCGGAGTTTGACATTGGAAAGCGGCAGCCCAAGGTACACTTGGGGAAAACTCCCTTCCCTGCACTGGAGGATCTGTAGCATCTCTTGGTAAGTCTCTATTTGGATGTGCATGGGGGTGGCCATGCTCTTACTGAAGTTGATGGCAAGCCCCGTAGCTGCTGAAAACATGTCCAGGGACTGCTTCAGCTTCTCTGCACTTGCTATATCTCCTCAGATGAGTATGATTGTGTCGTCTGCGTAATGGAGGACGGGGCAAGGCCCATCAGCAAGTGGATGTTTGATCTCTCCATCTTCCTTGATCAGCCTCTGAAGGACATCAGCTACCAATAGGAACAGATAAGGGGACATGGCGTCACCTTGCCTGAGTCCTCTCTGACATGTAATCCATGGGCCAGGGATGCCATTCACCATGACTGCAGAGTGTGAGCTTGTAAATAATTTCTTCATCCATTCTCTCCAGATATTAGGGAAGCCACGGACATGTAGAATGGAGTCTAGACTATCCCAATTCACAGAATCAAATGCTTTGGCAAAATCCAATTTGACAACCAAAGTAGGGGCTTTTCTCTTGTAACAGCATTGTACTAGCTCTGTTGCATAGACAAAGTTTTCAGAAATGGACCTCATCTGGATGAACCCCGTCTGATCAATGTCAATCAGCTTTGGTATTTGCTGCTGCAGCCTTGTAGTAAGCATTTTTGTCAAAATCTTGACTGGGCAGCTTTGTAGGGACACTGACCGAAAAGCACTAGCAGCTATCGCCGGTCTTGTCTTGGGGATGAGGATGATCACAGCACGGTTGATGCACTCCATGTTGATACTGCCCGACTGGAAGGCTTGGAGGAACGCCATCACCGCCCCTTTGGTCATGTCCCAAGCAGAAGCATAGAAGCCTGGACCGAGGCCATCAGGTCCCGGGGCGCTGGCTGCATTCATGCTCTGAACTGCTAGCTTGGCCTCTCCTTCAGTGAAAGGAGCGATTAGGGGGTCGGCGTCCGCTCACGCAGCATAGATGTACAGCGCCTGCAGATCAAAGCCCCAGGAGGTGTTGGAGACACCCCCAAGGATCCCTGAGTAGTATCTGGTCAGCGCCGTTGTTTTATCATCGTGTGCAATCAATTTGACGCCTTCGACCACTAGGTGCTGAATCTTGCTGTGCCGCATTCTCACCGACGCCCTTGCTTGGAAGAACTTCATGTTCTTGTCACCCTCGATGAGGGCGCGGAACTTGCCTCGTTGCTTCCAGTAGGCGGCCCTTTGGCTAACAAACAGAGCCAGCCGATCGCGGCACTTTTGGCGGAGGCAGCGTTCCCCTGTAGAAAGGAGTATCCATTCCCCGAACAAGTCAAAGATTAGTATAAAAAAGTGAAGTTGTAATAAATGCAGGGTGGGCTGTATGTTTTCCACGCCCATTTCTTAGCAGCATGCCGGACTGCTTTGATCCGCGCCACAAGGGCACCGGCCATGTCAGTCGCACTCGTCTGGTTGTTCGTCAAGGCAGGGAGGATCATTGGGAGGAATGGGGGTGTTTCAACCAAGAGTTTTCAAAATGAAAACAAGTGAGTTTTCATGAGGGAGATGGGGATGGAGAGCAGCAGGGGAGTGTGATCAGAGGGGGCTGTCGATTACGGATAACCGGCAGTCCACCACGAGGTATCCCACGGCGGTGAGTTTCGGTAAGGGCGTGTTACGATCTACGATCTGGACGTTCGAGAAACAAGACAAACCAAGGACAACAGGTTTACCCAGGTTCAGGCCGCTCGGAAGCGTAATACCCTACGTCCTGCTTCTCGTGTTATGCTGTATGATCAAGTGTCGGGTTACAACGAAGCGCTAAGCTCTCTAGGTTAGGTTGCCAGAGAATAGCCTGCGTTCTAGGGGGTCCTTGGCCGCTTTATATAGCCGAGCAGCCAAGGGTACACGTGAGGTGGTCGGTTACATCAAGTCGTGCCCTAAGAGGACTCTATCTGACCTAACCGACTAAGTCTACTTGCGGGACAAGTATCCTTGTGCGCGATCCACCTCCTGGTCGGTTGCGGACCACGTCCTTGTCTTGAAGTCCGGCCCACCAGCCTGGTCGGTAATGGGCCGGGTCTTTGTCTGGTCCGGGCCGTCTTGCCGAGCAGCCCTGGAACTATCTATGGTGGTATACCGGATTTATACCCCCCACAGCTAGTCCCCGAGCACTATGTATCTTGAGGGAAGTCCGTCGTCTTGACCCGTCTTTGAGCAAGGTAGATGCGAGACCACGTGGAGGCCGGCGATGATGTGCCGAGCATGTAGTGCCGACCACGCGTAGTACGACCACGCATAGTATTGCCAACCACGTACGGTGCCGACCACCGTAGTGTCGACCACGTGCAGTACTGACCACACATAGTGCCAACCACGTTCAGCCGAGCAGTCTGTGTCCGACCACTGCTATGTCAAGGAAGCCGTTGATCTTGTCGAAAGATGCATGGTGCTCAAAAAGAAAAAAGATTTTTTTCTTTTTAATTGTCCTGAGACGTGGGCCCACGTTGACACGTGACAGATATGTCAAGGCAATGCGCAACGTAAGCCACCAAGGAAGAAAAACCAACGAATCATTGGAAACAAGAGGCCCTAAGTCACCGCGAGGTGACGTGGGCCCACGTAGTCCCCAAGTTCGATGGAAGATAGTATATGTTTCATTGAACTTTTTAAGAAAAAAGTCCGGAAAATAATACCTACGGCCCTCTGCTTAGGAAACAGAATAGGAAAAACAATTCCAAGGACCAAGGACATAGGCGTTCATCAAAAGGACATAGGTGTTCATCAAAATGAGCATCTCTATGTGCCAAGAATTTGGCTCTTCGACTCCATCTAGTGTCTCCAACTGGTACGATGTTGGGCGTGTTACAGCCTTAATTCTGTACGGTCCTTCCCACCTTGGTGATAGCTTGTGGAGGCCGTCCGTATTTTGAATACGGCGGAGCACGTGATCGCCGACCACGAACAATCATCCTCGGACGTTGCGGTTGTAGTAGTGTCGTACCGTAGCTAAGTACTTCTCAGTCCGAGCACATGACTCAAGGACCTGTTCTTCCTTAGCAACTATGTCCACCTCTCGAGCTTCGTCGGAGGTAGCTTCATCGTGGTAAGCTACCCGTGGTGACTGGAAAGCGACCTCGGCTGGTATGACAGCCTCTGAGCCATACACCATAAAGTATGGTGAGACTCCGTGTTGCGGCTGGTCCAGTACGCATTAGTCCCGGACCACGCGGATAACTCTTTGAGCCATCGGCCAGGCTTGGGTTTGGTGTCAACTTGGAAGACTCGTTTTTTGAGTGCGTCGAGGATCATTCCGTTAGCATGTTCAACTTGTCCGTTAGCTCTGGGGTGAGCGATGGAGACGTACTTGACCTTGATCAGGCTATCATCGCAATAATTGAAGAATGCATCACTTGTAAATTGCGAGCCTAGATCGGTGATGATGGTGTTCGGGACACCATATCTCGTGGTCGACCTCATCGAGGAACTGGACGCCTTCTCGGCCGTGACTTTTTGACCGGTTTGTATTCAATCCACTTGGAGAATTTGTCAATAAGCACGAAGACATTGGTGTGGCCACCAGGAGCTGGTTTGAAGGGGCCGATCATGTCCAAATTTTCCCGGCATGAGAAGGGCCAAGCAAACTGGGATTGTTTGTAGATCATGTCTGGGACATGAATCTGCTGGCAAACATCTCGGCAGTTTACGCACCGTCGTACGTAATCTTCAAAGATCGATGCCGCGGTTGGCTAGTAGAACCCCGCCCGGTAGGCTTTGCCGACCAGCGCCGTCCTGACGCCGCATGGTTACCACAAGTACCTTCGTGGATGGCTTTAAGAAGCTCGATCCCCGCCTCCCGAGTGATACACTTCGGAAGATAATGGACTTGGGTGCCTTGCGCATCAACTCGCCATTGACCATAGCGTAGGCCTTGGCTCTGCGGACCAAGTTGGGCAGCAAGTTTGTCCTCTGGGACAAGGTGGTCATTCGGTATTTGATAAAGGGCTCTCTCCAGTCTTCCCGAGGAGGCGTCGCCCGGTCGGCTGAATCCGTACCATTATCATCTCGCCCGCCGGGCCGAGGAGACCATCGTCGTCCTCAACGTTGGCGTTAACGAGCGGTGGTCGGGTAGCCGACCACCGAAGTAGGTGCCGGTGTGTGATCTACCTGATCCGGGATCGAAGGTTTGATTAAGTCTTGAACAAAAACACCGGGGGTAACTTGGCACGGGATGAGCCCAAACTTGACAGCTCGTCGGCTTCTACGTTCTTTTCGCGGACGTAGATGAATTCCATCCATAAAACATGTTCTCAAGTTTGCGAATTTCGGCAACGTAGGCGTCCATCTTTTCGTGGACTGTATCCCAATCTTTGTTGACCTGCTTGACGACTAAAGCAGAGTCCCCATAGACCGTGAGTCGCTTGATGCCAAGTTCAACGGCGATACGAAGGCCGTGTAAGGCTGCTTCGTACTCGGCTACGTTGTTGGATGCTTTGAAGTGGATAAGCAAAACGTACTTTATCGTGTCCTTGGAAGGAGAGATAAAGTAAACACCAGCCCCAGCACCATCGATGTTTAGGGAGCCGTCAAAGTACATTGTCCAGTACTCGGTATTTGAATCGGCGAGGGGTAGGCTGATGTCCGTCCACTCCACGATGAAGTCGGGCAGGGCCTGGGACTTCACCGTCCGACGGGCGCGAAACTGGAGTGTGTACTCGGACAGTTCTAGCGCGTATTTCATGATCCGACCACTGGCGTCTCGGTTGCGGAGGATGTCGCCAAGTGGTATGTCGGTAACGACCGTGATTTTGAAAGCTTGAAAGTAGTGGAGCAGCTTGCGTTTGGTGATCAGCAGTGCATACAAGAGTTTTTGTACCTGGTTGTACCGCTGCTTGGACTCGCTGAGCACTTCGCTTATGTAATATATGGGGCGCTGGACTCCATAGACGTGTCCTTCCTCCTCACGCTCGACTACTAACACAGTGCTGACCACGTTGGTCGTTGCAGCTATGTATAGGAGCAACTCCTCGTCCTGCTTAGGGACCGTTACGAGTGAAGGAGAGGTGAGGTAGGCTTTGAGCCGTTTTTAAAAGCCTGGTCGGCCTCCTCGGTCGATTCAAACTTTTCTTTGGCTTTGAGCAAAGCTTTAAAAAGGGAGTCCTTTTTCACCCATCCGAGAGATGTATCTCGTCGTAGCGGCTAAGCACCCGGTGAGTTTTTGGATGTCCTTGACGCACCGGGGCGGTCGTAATTTCAGGACGTCGGCTACTTTCTCGGGATTTGGCTTGATACCCTCCCCGGTGCCGACTGTGGCCGAGAAGGATACCGGATGGTACTCCAAAAACACACTTGTTTGGGTTGAGTTTCCATTGAAACTCGTTGAGTTTGTTGAAGGTGCACTCCAGTTTGTGATCGGGCGTCCGCCGTTCTTGATTTTATCACCACGTCATCTACGTAGGCCTCAACAAGATCATCGGCGATCTCTTTCGAGGCGGAGGATCGGATAGCCCGTTGGCGTAGCCCCGGCGTTTTTGAGACCGAATGCCATGGTCGTGTAACAAAAAGCACCGAAGGGGGTGATGAAAGCGTTTTTTCTTGGTCCTCCTTTTTAAGGGCTATCTCGGTGATACCCGGAGTAACGATCAAGAAACGAGAGTAACTTCAACCGGCGGTAGAGTCTATGACCTCGTCGATCCGAGGAGATTGAATGCCTGCTTGGGGCAAAGGTTTGTTGAGATCTCGTATAATCAACGCACATCCTCCACTCTTTATTCTTCTTTTGAACAAGCACCGGATTGGCTAACCAATCCGGGTGGTACACTTCTTTGATAAAGCCGGCGGCTAAGAGCTTGGCTACTTCTATTCTAATAAGCTCCTTGCGGTCACGGCGAACCGGCGCTTCTTACGTCTCGACCGCAGCTTAGCAACGTCTTGACATCGAGGTAGTGCTCGGCCTTTTCTCTGGGAACACCAGGCATATCGGAGGGTTTCCATGCGAATATGCTGATGTTTTTCTGAAGGAATTGGACGAGCGCGTCTTCCTATTTAGGGTCAAGGTCGGCTCCGACTTTGGTGACTTTGGAAGGGTCCTCGTCGGAGAGGCGGACCGTCTTCGCGCTCTTCACCTTGTTGGATGGGCGCCGACCAGATCCAATAGGTTGCTCGAGCTCTGCGGGCGGAACGTCGTCGACGCCCAAGATGGTGTGCTGCAAAGCGTGTTGCAGGTCTTGGAATTCTGCCGCGGCGTAGGCGGCAGTCTCGCACTCTCGAGCCATGAAGACGTTGCCACGTAGGGAGAGTGTTCCCTGCTCGGTGGGCATCTTCAACACCAAGTAGCCATAGTGGGGGACAGCCATGAACTTGGCGATACCAGGGCGGCCCAAGATGGCGTGGTAGGTCCCTTCGAAGTCGGCCACTATGAAGGTGATGTGCTCGGTACGAAAGTGCTGCTTGGTCCCAAACTACACGTCAAGGGTGATCTGCCCGAGTGGGTAAGAAGGCTTTCCGGGCATGATGCCCAGAACGGTGTGTCGTATGGCTGCAATTGCTCCTGCGGTATGCCAAGTGCCTTGAAGGCTGGGTAGAATATGATGTTCAGAGCACTGCCACCGTCGACCAGCACCTTCTCGAAGCGGATGTTGGCTATCACTGGATCGAGGACCAGTGGAAAGCGTCCGGCATCTGGGATGCGTGCCCACATATCCTTGCGGCTGAAGGATATGGGCTGCTCGGACCAAGCTGGTAGTTTGACATCGGCGATGAGGCCATCCGGCTCTTGCATCACGATGATGGCATGAGTCAGTAACTTTCTGTCGTGGCTAGTTTCGAGCCCGACCTTCTCGCCGAAGATTACAGCGACATTCCTCTCGGGCTCTCTGAAAGCGCGCTGAGGATTGGCCTCCTATGTTTCTTCTTCTTCCTCTTCTGGCTGGTCGGCGGGCTTGCTTTTGGCCTTAGGGTTAGGGCGAGGTCTCTTGGCGGCGGACTTGATAAGTGCGTCCAACAAGACTCGGCACTCGCCCATGGTGTGGCCTTTGCCAGGATGTCGGGGACAATCCTGGGCGAAGATTTTGTTGAGCACTTCGTCCCCGACTGGCTTCTGTCCCTTGACCGCGTTGACAGTATCGTCGTTGCGGTTTCGGTTGTGCTTGCCACCGCCGTAGCTAGCCTGGCCCCAATGCCTAAAATTGCGTTCTCCGTCATGGGGACCAGGTCCGCGGTTGAAACGCTGGTCATTACGACGCTCATCTTGGCGACGTGGTGGTCGGTCGGCGTCGCTTTCGTCGTCGGAATTGTCTCGACGGAAGTTGCGGTTTGACGGGCCATCGCCGCCTTGGTTTAGGCCATCGTCCAGGAGCGAGTAATCGTGCGCGATGGTGAGTAGTTCCTCCATGGTCTTCGGCTGCTTTAGGAGAAGGGCCTTTTGGAGGTCCCGGCCGCGTGATTGGACTATTTCGTCGATGAATGCTTCGACGGCGGTCTCCTGAGAGATCTCAGGCACACGGTTCCATGCATCCGAGAAACGCCGAGTGTACTGGCATAGTGACTCCTTTGGGTGAAGGCGGACCTGCTTTAATGCATACTTGGTCCCTGGTTGGACGCAAGTACACTTAAAGTGGTCGACGAAGATTTGGTGGAGCTGTGCCCAGCTGTGGATTGATCCGGGTTGTTGCCAGAGCAGCCAGGTGGTGACTGTGTTGCCGAGCACGATGGGGAGATAGTTTGCCATGACGTACTCGTCACCCCCAGCTGCTCGGACGGCAACTTCGTAGAGCATGATCTAATGTGCTGGATCTGCTTTGCCATTGTATGTCCGGATCTCTGAGGTACGGAAGTTTTTAGGCCATATGACAGCCTTAAGCTCCTCGGAGAAGGGCGGGATGCCACCGATGTTTCTGCGTGCCCGGAGGCGCTCGTCGATTCATTCTCGGAGGTCCCGGCGCTCGGGTTGGACCACTTCGTCCTCTCGTCGGCCCTGGTTGCTTCATTGGCGATTAGGACGTCGACGGTTGTTCTGAGGACACTCACATCGTGGAGCCTTGCCTTGGTGCTCGATACGATCATCGTAATCCCCTCTGTCTTCGTAGGCGTATCTGCCATTGTGGGATGAGTTGTCCCCTCCGCTTTCGACTCGCAGCTCTCGCCGATTCCGGTTCTGTCGAGAACGACGAGATCGGTAAGAACTGGCCATTGAGCCCATGGAACGGAGGTCGTTCACTTGGTCCTCGGCCGCTGCGAGGAACTCTTGGATCTCGTTGAGTCCAGGGGTTTCGGGGGGGAGCTGCTTCAATTTCTCCATGGCCACAGCGATGTTTGCTGTGGGAGTCTCGTGGACAACTGCGTCACTAGCCCCGTCGAACTCAGGGTTGAGGTTGCGACGCCAGGGTCGGTGATGCGCTGCTCGGCGCGTCTTTCGTTGCGGGCTTCCCTTGCTCGCCTATCTGCTTCCGTTTCGTTCGGAGCAGGAGGCTCATCATTGCTGACCATCAAGATCGTTGGCCCGAAACCAGGTAGATACTTGGGGAAATCCAGCTTGTTGCTGGGCGTTTCCGTCTGGTGGTCGGAAGTGATTGGAGTATCCTCAGTGGTCGGATTCCGATCCGTATCCATGGGGTAATCATCTTCCGAGGAGAGGTAATCAGTATAGCCGGGAGAATATTCCAGCTGTGCGAGCAGATCTGAGACAGTCGGAGTAGCCGGGTCGGTGTCCTGAGACGCATCCCCAAGCTCTCAGATCTCCACCATCCCGATCACGTGCGCGGGACTCCTCGGGACGACCTCCTCGAATAGGAGTGTGTCGAACTGCTGCTAGATGTCCCTTGCGTAAGTCGACGCCGCATTGTTCAATCCGAAGGATAGTATGGTTGGGTCATGCGGCAGAGCAAATGGGTCTGCCGCGGGTAGCTTGCTCAGCGGAGTGCGGCCTTCTTGATACTGCCGCGTAGGTGCTCGGAGATCTCGCCATGCGTCGATAAATTTGTTCAACCTGGGGAGAGGAGGAACGTTTGCTCTGTGCTGGATCTGCTCAGTCGGAATCAAGTGACGTTCCCGGTTGGGATCTAACCAACGAGGATTTCCGACTGGTCCGGGGGCAGTTGGTCGAGCGACAAGCTGGCGGTCGGTGACAAGATCTGCGTCATTGTGACGGGTAGAGCTTCACCGACGTGATCGAATGGGTGTGAAATCAGAGAAATCTGGGCCTTCGTGGATCAGCTTTTGCGTGGCCTCAACCAGTTCTGTGATCTCGGCCAACCCACGACCCTGCTAGTCGATGAGCTCGATTAGATCTGAGTTGTCGATCGGCTTCCTTCGGTAGTGAGAGAGCCGATCTACAAGTGCTCGAAGATCCATTGTGTCCTCCATTGCCGAGGGCAATGGGGAATCCTGCGCGGCGGGTGCTGTGACCGGCGGCAAGGTGGTTGGTGCTGTGACCAGTTGGGCAGATGGTGCTGGGACCGTCTGCACGGTGGGCGGTGCTGGGACCGTTTGCCCTGTGGGCGGTGCTGAGACCGGCCCGGCTGCTCCCGTGGAGGTGAGGGGCACCGACATCTTGGTGGTCCAGGTGACCGATCCGAAGGTGAAGGCGCTGCTGGCCTCGAGATTCATGGAAGCGGGGAAGAAAACCATCTGGATCGCCTTGGGATCGAAAACGCCACCCCCTACCTAGTGCACCACTGTCGATTACAGATAACTGGCAGTCCACCACGGGGTATCCCACGGTGGTAAAGTTTCGGCAAGGGCACGTTAAGATCCGCGATCTAGACGTTCGAGAAACAAGACAAACCAAGGACAACAAGGTTTACCCAGGTTCAGGCCGCTCGGAAGCGTAATACCCTACGTCCTGCTTCTCGTGTTATGCTATATGGTCTAGTGTCGGAGTACAATGAGGTGCTAAGCTCTCTAGGTTTAGGATGCCAGAGAATAGCCTGCGTTCTATGGGGTCCTTGGCCGCTTTATATAGCCGAGCAGCCAAGGGTACACGTGAGGTGGTCGGTTACATCAAGTCATGCCCTAGGAGGACTCTATCTGACCTAACCGACTAAGTCTACTTGCGGGACAAGCATCCTTGTGCGCGATCCACCTCCTGGTCGATTGCGGACCACGCCATCGTCGTGTGGTCCGGCCCACCAGCCTGGTCGGTAATGGGCCAGGTCTTGTCTGATCTGGGCCGTCTTGCCGAGCAGCTTTGGAACTGTCTATGGTGGTATACCGGATTTATACCCCCCATAGGGGCACCAAGGTGCGAGGAGAGAGACGTGTTTGGGAATGCAGTGCAGAAATCATTGTTGACAAAAGCTCTATCTAAGCAGGCAAGAGTGGGCTCATCTCTCCTGTTGCTCCAGGTGTAAAGCCTATCAAGGAGGGGAAGCTCGAGGAGAGCTAGGATGTTGATGAGGCTATTGAACTGGTTTGCAAGGGCTTGGTCAAAGCTATCTATATTCTTATCTAGGGGCGAGCGAGTGAGATTAAAATCGCCGAAGATCAGGCAAG